>CM053790.1:830233645-830313645 GCA_028749045.1 Cupressus sempervirens | reverse complement strand
AAAAAGTTTCCAAATTATTTCTTGGTGTCAAATGTGTTCATGCCATTTATTTTATGTGTTTGCAACTAATTTAAAGAAATAAGTAATCACAAATAACATCTTAAGATTTTTATGTTAGGTGTTTACCAAGCATTCTGTGTATTTACTGAGTTACAACATTTTTGTATTTGTTGAGCATCAATAGAATTAAACTATCATAGAACTATTGACATCTAAGGGATCTGGGATTTATTTTTGTAGTAACTAATTCACCTCTACCCTCTTAGTTATTCCTCTTGTATTTCCAACACATAGAAGGTAACAAATTGTAGCTCCTAATAGAGAGAACTTATCTACTACATAGATGATTTATGGGTCACATCCCCACCATAGTTTTCTCTCTAGCCAAGGCTTTTCGCAAGACCAAAATCTGGTGTTATGTGTATGCATAACCTATGTTATTTCTCATTGCATTATGGCTTCACATATTATTTATATGGTTGAATAGGTGAAAAAGTTAATTGTTAAAGGAAAAAGTATACCAATTTAATGTTTGAAGGTTTACACTTTGAATTGGTGATTTGATTTGTACACCCTCCAAGTGCCTATCTTTCCAACATTCATCACACCCTTCTTAGATAGAGACAAATTGGACACATTTTTACCATTTATTTCAATTGATTTATTATTATTATTTCATAATTGACTAAGAAAATAATCTCATATTGAAGCATTGTGTTGCATTTTGCAAGTATAATAATTGCACGCACACACACACAACATTCTATAAATTGATCCTTTTGGGTGTAGAATTAGAAACAACAATTGAATGTGGATTTCTATATAGCCTAGGTGAAAAACATAAGGAGGTTGTTTACATGGATATATGTGTTGCTTTGGTGGAAGAAAATGGGAAAACGTAAGTGATTATATTAAGAAAACGATTTTTTGTTATCAAACAAGCTTGGACCTAGAGTTTTTTTAATCCTTACAATGGGTTTCTCAACATAAGTCACTTTTAATGTGTTGATATTATGTGGCTAAAGCCTACTATATTATAAATTTATGTTAATCATTATTTATTGTTGTCATAAGCTCACGTAAGATAAGTTTATGAAGCATGAAATGCATGTTTATTTTTGACATCATAAAGAAGAATGATCTAATGTTGATTTTCTACATTAAGGAAACTTAATTTTTAATTCCTAAATGATTTTAAGGTTATCATGTTTAAGCTATTTAAGCCTCTTATCTCACCCTTTAATTATTTTATTAGACAACAGATGATATTCACAATCTTTAGTACTAAGCATGTTTGTTTCCCAACAATACAATCCTATCAATTTAGAAAAATAAACATGATCTAATAGGAAAATAATCCATTTTTTTCTAAAAAGAAAATGAAATTTCAATCCAATTGGAAAAATAAATGCACCTTACCTCTTTTATGACACATAATGTTGGTAGGAGAGCAAGACATCCTTCACATAGAAGAACCACTTTTGTGTTTCTAAAGTAATGGGAGGGACAAGCATTATAAAATTCATGGGTTGTGGGTTAAAAAAGACACACATGCGTACTCACATTGACACAAAACTTTAAATTAGTTAAACAAATATATAATAAAACATGTGCCTATGTTTTATTCAAAAGTCACATACATATTTGAGCTTGAATTTTTTTAGCCCTAACACATATTTATTTATTTATTTATTAGAAACACATATCTATTTTATTCATTCTTGACATTATTTTTCTAATGGCCACTAAATTGCCTAACATCATGGTGCATATACCCTCTTCCTATTTGTAAGCATCTTGACTATCAAGGTTTATAAAACTATATGACATGCTTGCTTGGTCACTCTAAAATTCATAAGAAATCCATTGGAGCTTGTAAATATGCTAATAAACACATGAATATATCAAGCCACTTAATCTTTATTTACCTAGACATTCTTATAGGAGAGTGATAAAATAATTTTTATGTGGTTAAATGTAACCATTTAGATATTTTGAAATTTTTACCATTAGAATTTTATTATTTTTATCCTCTTTAAAAGTATTCATATTTCTTTTGTACTTGGTGACCTCTCTCTAAGCAATAGAAGAATGCACTTAGATGATGGAAACGTAGTGAAGACGATCATGACATAATAAATGATCACAATATATCTGTACTCACCAAATTCATTGCTTTAGTTGTAAATAATATCAACAAATAATACTTTAATTTTCTTACATTTAATATTATTATTTAATAATTACTTATTTATTAAAAAAACAATATTAACTCTATCCAATTAAATTAATATCATATTAGAAGTATGATATAAATCAACATAAATTGAACACATCCTCTCATTTTCATCCATAATAGTACTTTCTTACATATTTATGTAGTGAAAAATAATAATAATGATGCGGTTGTTATTATCCAAAAATTATTAGTTGTTTTAACACAAGCATATTACATATCATCATTTGGTGGGTACAAACTTTTTCCCAAAGAAGTTACCTCCCTAAGACTCACCGAAGTATGAAATGATGTGGGAAATCATGACTTTATAGTGACATTGAAGGACCATTTTATCTAGTCATAAAAAGTTCAATCTCGGTTCGTATGAAATGGGAAAGAAAACGAATCAATGCAAGTTGATATAGGAAGATAATGCCTTTGATTTTGACATCAAAATATTTTTCTTGGAAAACATGAAGAAAGACCCACCTAATATATATTTCCATCTTAAAAGTAAACATTTCTAGAGCTTTGAAGACATTTTTAGATTGCATCAATACAGCTCTGAGTGACTTATCATATGGTCAAATTGCGTAGCAAGCATGCCAAGCTTTACATTAAGTTCATTGAATTACGGATACCTTTTCCTTCTAGTAAGCAAAAAAAAGATACTTTATTTCTAGTTCATGTACCTAGAAGGACAAAAGACCAAACTTAGGCATTATAATCTTAAAGCATTGGTATACATTATTATTATTATTTTGAAAAGATCTTAAGATGTCCTTGTTTTGTTTTTTTTGGTTATTTTTTATATTTATACTTATAGTTTTTAATTTTAAGGAATGCACTTTAAGTTTCGATGTGTTTAGTTACAATTGGTATAATGATTAGTGGTATTTTTAAATAATTAATAAATATATATAAAAAAATTTATTCAGTAAAGGGTTGTAGTCAAATATTTAATTATTATTTTAAAAATATAATCTAATTCTTTTTACTTTTTCTATTTTTTCTAACATTATATCATTGTATAGAATTGAACATTACTATGACTTTATCCACATTTATTTCTCTTATTTGTTTCAATCTTAATGCTTACATTTTAGTTGTATGATTTATTTATATGTAGTGTAAGATTGATCTAGCTCAACGTAGAATAATGAACTTACAAATGAAATCAATGAATTTAATCTATTTTTTGTCACTTCTACTACATGTAATAAGTGGACATAATACATGTTTGTGTAACATGGTACTTGCTAATGGTATCTAATGACATTCAATGTAAAAAATAAAAATAAATCATTAGAATATGCACTTGAGTTTGAAAGTTTGTGTGATTCAACTTCTAAAGGGAAATTTGTAGATCCATATCATTATACATCTAAGCAAATTTTGTATTTATATTACTTGTTATTGTTAGTCTAATCTATTCAAGGGTTGAACCATCATTATTATAGTCTTGGTTTCCCTATCTACTAGCTTATCACGTTGGATAATTAAAAAATGTGATAACATGAAATTTTATTGAAGCACATTTTGTCAAATCATTCTAATCAATCATTCATAAGTTACAAATATTAAATATGATCCACACAATTGATGAGAAACCCCATAATACTTGGTGCAGGAGCACCATAGGGTCTTATTTAGATTCTATTTTATTTTGGCTTATAGGTCGCTCTAGTCAACCATCAAGGTAATAAGGACTATCGATAAGGTCCCAAATGAGGTGTGATGTGTATTTGTAGATAGGTGTTCTTAGACTCATGCTTGTGGCCTATTTTAATTAAGTCTAATGCTAAGACCTAGAAAAGTCAACATGGGTTGAAGGTTGACCAAGTCTCCCAAATAGAGTGACAATTGTGCATTTGGTGTTCTTATGACAATATGACGTGATTTGGATTTAATTGTGCATGGGAGGATAGTAAAAATGTGAAATTGCAAAAATATGTAAAGGTTGCTCATGACAACTTTGCAAAGTTGTCATGAAAACATTTCCTAAAATCTAGGAAATAGCTCTAAAGGAGTCCTTTTAACTATTTTAGACCCAAACCCCCTTCTACAATGCCAACATTGACTAGTCTCATGAAAACTAGGGTAGCAACCATTTCCACATTTACTCGACTATCCATTTTGTTTGCCATGCAAGCCATAATAGGGATACATTAAAACCTTGGTCATATGTTTACATCCCTTAGTCTTCCAACCCCATGAAATTCTTACATTCTCGCATCCTGATGATGGATCATGGAGAATGATCTAAAATGTAGATGGTTAAAAAAAAATTATACACAATCTTGGCCCAGAAAAATAGTTGCATAATTCATGGATTGTGGAAATCTCCTAACTGTAATGCTTAAGGAAATTTAAGTTGCGACCTTGCAATTCATGCTTGTTTGCATGATTGCAAGCATTTATTGCCTAACTGTCAAAGGGATGGCGATAGTGTGATGTGATCTTCTAAGTGGTTAGTGCAACTTCGCAAGACAAAGTGTTAACATTCAAATGCAAGTTGTGAGGATATGAAATGTCTCTGGTTGCTTCATCACAAAGAGTTAAGCTTAAATGATGGCTAGATTTACAAAATGGAGAAAGCTTTTTGTGTGCACATTCATGGAGTTAAGTGCCAAACCCTAGTTGTAGGTTGCAAGTTGGTGATAGGTGGACATGTGTCATGTTGGGCCAAGTCAATACTAGTACTCTTGATCGCATCATCACAAGGGTTAGTATCAAAGGAATTGTTAATTGAATGAAACCAAATTAGTTGAATCAATTTAACTCCATCGATGAGCTTCAAAGTTTTAAGTTGCAACCATGCAATAATCAACATGTCAGTCAAAGCTTAGTGTTTTGCATCTTCACATGCAATTAGGGCTTAACTATCAAGAGGGTTTTGAGCAGGCACTGGTAGTCAAGTTCTTACTATCACAAGGTAGCACACATTTCATGTTATACTTAGCTTGAAGTTTTGAAGCCACCAAAGCATCTATAGCTGAATTCCAAGGGTCATCACATGCCCACAGTAGGTTAAAGTCAACCTAAGGTTAGGGTGGCAATCATGTGAAATGCTTTTTACTTCATTCATGGGGTTAGCATTAGAGTAAAGGATATAAGTTGTGATGGAGCAATCAACAATTAAGGTTACTCTTCACAACATCATAGGTAGGACAATAATTACATTTTCTCAAGCCATGAAGCAACGAAATACATGGATCATAAGGTCACAAGCATTTCATGCCTACCAAGAAATAAATTGCAAGAAGGAAACAAAGACAAATATAACTGATTTTGCATCATCACATGGTTAGAAGACTGTTAAGTCTAAACTACGTCAATGGTGCAAAGGGCTAAGCTCACATTGTTTGTAGGGTTGCAATATTTGAAAGGTTAAAGTGAAAGCAAGCTACAAGGTAGAGATATGGCATATAGTGAAGGCATCACAGTTTCATATGGACAAAGAGTTAAAGAAAAGCGTTAGTTGCAAAGCCACGGCCAAGGGTAGTTAGTAGGTCAACATAAGATAAAGGCTAGGTGAGGTGGCAAAATATTTCAGGGATATTGGTCCACATGGCAAGTTAGATGGTTGATTCCTTTTGACATGATGATTTTCTTGACTAGGTATGATTGCGGACATGACATTAAGTAGTTCCTTAATGGCGAGTAGGTCCTCAATTTCTTATAACCACATTTTGAGTGTTCCCCATGCCTGGTAAATGTAGTTTCTTCCTCCTATCACTTGCTTATCCATCTACCTAATTAAAATGATTATGGTTGTCATTTATGTCTCCTCTAGGCTAGTTTTACATCTAATCGATTTGATTTCCTATATGGGGATGTGTATCTAATCATGAATTCTTTTGTTCAATAGTTATTGCTCCTTTACAATATCAACTCTACCTAGTTAGAGTTTGAACTCAATGTAATATCAAAGCTTTGCTTGAACTCTATAAAAGGCAATTGTAAATATTTGTAAAGGATTCCTCTCCATTTTGTTGTGTTTACTTGCAGTAGCCTTAGGATCTATAACCATATTCTTTGGCTTCCATTAATGAAATATCTCACGTCTTTACCTCTTCTTGCCATTCACTATTCGTGCATCTATTTTTCCTTATTTTGAATGTTTCTTTCCATTCTCTAAATTTTTTATGTTGTGTCTAAACTATTGATGGTTGTTGTATTGTGAAGATGTCTTTCCCTTCAGCATTTGATTAGTTCAAAACCCACATGTGAATTCTTGGAGAGTAGAATAGAGTCAAGACTAATGTATTTGGACTTTTCATCTCAATTAGGTGCATCACCCCCCTTTAGATTAGATTAGGTAGTTTGATTTCATGAATCTCCTTCTCCCTTTTCCTTCAAAGAGTAGTTAGCTGCATTTATTTCATGAATATCCTTCTCCCTTTTCCTTCAAAGAGTAGTTAGGTACATCCTAATTGTAAAGAAGCTGACTTTCTTTGGAGATTCGACCTTAGAGCACAAGTCCCACACTTGGAGGTTGTCTCCGTGTTACATGAGGTCACTTGAGGTTCATACCTTATGAAAGGGTGCAAATTTCCATGTTAGTAGTTTTTGGCATGCCTGGTAAGACAAACACCAAAGATTCAAATCAGTTTTAGAACCTTCACTGGTCATACCACATTTTTTGGCATGCCCAATGTGATAGACATTTTTAGCAACACAAGTCCACTAGAAGCCAATCTAATCTTATGCATTGAGAATTTAGGTGTTATTCTTAGTGCCATCATCCTTTGGAGGTATTCCATCAAGCATGATGGTGACTCTAAGTGAAATCTATTGGTTTCAAGATGAAACAGTGCTGGTATGTGTAAAGATCATCTCTGATATTTTATGTTTTCAAGGCTTTCTATGAAATTGTTTATTTGAAGTCTTTACAATGGAACTATTTCATAGAAACCCTTATTATTTTCCCCCCATATCATGAAATTCTATTCTTCATCCCTCATATTGCCAATTCTAATTTGAGCCTAAGGTTGGTTATAGCTAGTATGCTCAAGGTTATTCATATTCCCCTACCCCTACTTCATCAATTCCAACATCCCCATATGAAGAGTTGAAAGATATGATGTTGGCATTCCAAAAGAATATGGACGTCAAGTTTCATGAGTAGTCAATGGTTTTTAAAAACCAAATGGATGACAACAATAACTAGTTGATGGCTTGGGGAAGGAAACTTGATCAGATAAGGAGGCAATAGGAGATCGGTTTAAACCAACAAATGGAGGTCCAACAAGGGCAATATGAACAAGACTATTCTTGTTAGGCCTCTCCTTCACTCTCTAGAGTGGGAAGTGAGAGTAACCCATTTTTAGGAGAATCTTGCAAGATAGTTGGCTATAGATTAGGAAGAAATAAGGCTCAAGCTCGCCCAGTTGTAGATTGTTGAAGCATAGGCATCCCCTTCTCTCAAATATGGCATTCCAAGCTATAGGAAGTGTTATGATCCTAGTGGGCAGCCTTCACTAGCACCTCGGGGTTTCAATGTAATGGTTCATACCAATTGGTATTAGAGTCTCCACCTAGGTTCAAGTCTTAGAGTGGGTGGCAATGCTAGCATTATAGTGTTCCTCCAAGGCTCATACAACTAAGGGAGGGAAAACCATATGGGTGCACATCCAGCCTAGTGTCTGGATTGTGGAGCATTGTGGGATGTTGTGATCCTAGTGGGTGGCTTTCACAAGCACCTTAGGATTTTTTTGCAATGGTTCATACTAGACAGCCCCCTCCATCACAAGAGCTTGTTACTACGAATTCTCCACTCCTTGTGCAATAAAGATGATTTCATTATGAGCCTTCCTTACCCATCATTGTTTCACTCTTTGAGGGTGGACCAATTGTATGGACTCTTGATGGTACAAATAAAGAGTTTTGGAAGAGTGAGACCAAACCAATGAGGTTACCATTGGAGGAGTTATAGTCTATTGAGGAGAACACAAAGGTAGTTGTTGAGAAGAAGGAAGAAGATCCAATCCTCTCATTTGAAGAGCTTCTCTCCTTGGTTAAGGAAGAAGAAGAAAAGATTGTTTCTCCTCTAGAGGAGCAAATCATGGCTTTTGAGCCTTTCTAAGAAGATGAAGATCTACTGCAAGTTGATAAAGAAGATATTTTGTCACAACAAACTATCCTTCATGATATGGAGGATGAAGAGGAGAATCCCTAGGATAGCTTCATCCTTGAGGGAGAACATGTTGAAATGCATGAGGTTGCCCCTCAACCTATGCATGTCAGTACCACTATAATGGAGGAGATTGATGATGAGGATGATCTCTTAGATGAGTTTGATGTTATCTACTCTTCCATACATGTTGAATCATCATCTCTTGGGCATGTTTTGCATCAGCAAAAAGTGGAGACTCACACCATACTAGTAGCTCACAAGGAGATGGCTCATGAACACAATGAAGATAGGGTGGAGAATTTTTCTTCACAAGAAGAGAAGCCACTTCCAAACTAGTTAGATGCTACCATTGTAGAGCACAACATTGTCAAGGTTGATTACCCAGACCTAAAGCCACCAAGAGTATGACCTATAAGGCATCTATCCCTACAACAATGCAAGTTTCCCTTGGTCATGCTCACTCTAGAGCATGAGGAACATTTTCACAAGGAAGAGAAATAAAATTGTGCTCAACAAGGCAATGCCCAGTGCTAGAAAGCTTCACTATTTTCAACATTGAGAAGAAGGTATTCCATGTGGTAGTATTCTTTTCATGTCTGTTAATCTTTTTAGTTGCCCATGTGCATAGTAAAAGAAATCAATTAGTGAGGAAGGGAAACTACTTCAAAAAACTAATCAATGGGTTTGTTTGACCTTTTCATGTTTGTAATTTTTTTTACATAGTAGAGTAGGTGGTTTCTAGTTTTTCAAGAATTTGATGAGCACATAGTTGTAGAGGTTGTAGTATTTCTGGTTATTCATAGAATGGATTTCATTTTTTGTAACTCTATATCCCAATGGATTGCTTAAGGCCATTAGTCCATGCTTAGGAGGAAAACATCCCCCTTGGGTCACCATAAATGTCAACCATTTTTGCCCCCTCGACCGTCGCCACACCCCCATCCCCCCTACCCCCCCTCCCCTCCCCCTCTTCTAAAATGCCAACATGCACTAGTCTCATAAAAATTAGGATGGAAATCATGTCCACATTTAATTGACTATCATTGTTTTCCATGCAAGCCATAGTAGGGATACATTAAAACCTTGGTCATACATTTATATCCCTAAGCTTTCAAACCTGTTATATTTGCATCAATATGCTTAAGGAAACTTAAGTTACAACCTTGGGATTCATGTCTATTTGCATGATCACAACTAGTTATTGCCTAACTATCAAAGGGCTAGTGACTGTGCAACACAGTCTTCTTAGTAGTTAGCACAACTTTGCAAGACACAGTGCTAACATTCAAATGCAGGTTTCAAGGCTGCAAAATGTCTTTGGATACTTCATCTCAAAGATTTAATCTTAAATCATGGTTAGATCTATGAAATGGTGAAAGCTTCTTGTGCGCATGTTTTTGGAGTTAAGTTATAAACCCTAGTTGTAGGTTGTGAGTAGGCAATAGGTAGACATAAGTCATGGTGGGCTAGGTCAATTGTAATTGTCTTCATCACATCATCACAAGGGCCAATAATGAAGGAATTTATAGTCAAATGAAAGAAGATTAGTTGGATCAATTTAAATCTATTGATGAGCCTCAAAAGTTTAAGCTATGACCATGTGATAGTCAACATCTCAGTCAAAGTTTAGTGTTTCACATCTTCGTTTGCAATTAGGGCTTAACTACCAAGAGGGTTGTGAGGTTGTTCTTGTAGTCAAGTTCTTACCATTGCAAGGTCATACACATTTTATGTTACAATTAGCTCAAAGATGTGAAGCTGCAAAAAGATCTATAGTTAAAATCTAAGGGCCATCGCATCCTCACAAAGGGTTAACGTCAACTTGAGGTTAGGGTGGTGATATTGTGAAATATTTGTTCACTCATTTATGAGGTTAGTATCAAAGTAAATGAGATAAGTTGCAATAGAGTGATCAACAATTAAGGTTAATCTTCACAATTTTGTAGCTTGAAAAATAGTTAAGTATTCGCAAGCTACAAAGTAGTGAAATACATGGATCAAAGGGTCATGAACATTTCATGCCATCCACAATCTAAGCTTTGATAGGGAGACAAAGACAAAGATAACTAATTTTGCATCATCGCATGGTTAGAAGACTATTAAGTCTAAACTGTGGTTATGGTGTGAAGGGTCAATCTTGTATTATTTGTAGGGTCATAATAGTTGGAAGGTTAACGTGAAAATAGGATACAAGGAGATTATATGACATATAATGAAGGCAATACAATTTTTCATGTCCAAACAATTAAAGAAAAGGGACTTTTGTGAAGCTGCAATCAAAGGCAGTTAGTAGGTCAATATAAGATAGAGGCTGGGTTAGGTGACAAAATATATCAAGGACATTAGTCCATGTGGAAAGTTAGATGATTGATTTCTTTTGATGTGATAATTTTTTTGACTTTGCATGGATGTAGATACAACATTGATTAGTTCATTAAGGGTGAGCAACTCCTCGATTTCTTACAACCTCTTTTTGAGTGGTCCTGATGCCTAATAAATGTAGTTTCTTCCTCTCACCACTTTCTTATCCATATACCCGATCAAAATGATTATGGAATTCATTTTTGTCTCTTCTAGGCTAGCTTTACACATAAAAGATTTGATTTCCTATATGGGGATGTGCATCTTATCATGATTTCTTTTGTTATGTATTTATTGCTCCTCTATAATCTCAACTCTACCTAATTAGAGTCTAAACTCAATGTAATATCAAAGTTATGTTTGAACTCTATAAAAGGAAATTGTAAATATTTGTAAAGGGTTCCTCTTTATTCTATCATCTTTACTTGCAATAGCCTTAGGCTCTATAACTATATTCTTTGACTTCCATGAATGAAATAGCTCTGTTCTTTAATTCTTCTTGCCATTCACTATTCATGTATAAATTTTTCCTTTTTCTGAATGTTCCTTTCTACTCTTTGAAGTTTTTATGTTGTGTCCAAACTATTGATGATTATTTGTGAAGATGTCTTTCCCTTTAGCATTTGATTAGTTCAAAATGTTAAGAAGGAGATTGTTGAAAATATATTGTTACAAGTATGATAAATGTGTTGAAATCATTGTTTTGTCATTGATGTCAAACCTACTTTTTGATGGTAAGACAATTTCTTATATGATTTAAGTACTGTCACCTATTTGATTAATGAAGACGATTTGATCAATAGATGTAACGATAGAACCTAGAGGAAAGGTTGAGTTATGATATAAAAAGGAGTAAAAGAATCATCTAAGACAATGATATCATAGTGCATTGATTATCCACATAAAGTTTCAAAGGTTGGTTACTCTAAGCAAGTCTAGAAGAACAAGCAACAAAATTTGTCTACCTAGCTTGACTAAACAAATAGTAGGTGCAAAGAAAAGTTAGTGCAAGTTGACTATAAAATCAATTGGAGCTGAGTAAAAGTCTATTTTAGTGTATGCCAAGAAAAAAAGTGGATGCCAAGTAAATTTTAGTTGATGTCAAGCACTAGTAAACTTTAGTTCATGCTGAGTAATTTTATAAAGAATGTCAAGCAATGCAATATGTGTTGAGCATCAGATGCAAGTTAATGCTAAGTGCCAACATTATTAGAAAGATCATGAATTCAATGGATCTAAGCTAACAAGTTTGTTTTCTTGGATTGTGTGAGCTAGGTGGAAGATAAGATTGATGAGATGGTGGCCCAGAATTCATGGTAAACCATTTTGAGATGAGTTCAAAGAGGATTGAAAGGAGAAGTTTCTGAAGTGACATGAAATGAGGGGTAGATTCATTGAATCCTACCTAATCTATCCTAACCCTAAATTGGATGATTGAAAATGCATGACAAAAGATCTTAATTCTCTATTTAAAGGGATGGCTAGTCATAAGCAAGGGTTGTTATGTGCAAGAATCTATGAAAGACAAGGAGTAAAGGGTATTGTTTCATTCAGTGACCTAACTGAGAGTCTACATTGGCATATTAAGAAAGAAGGCTTAAGGGTACAGATGCTTGAAGGGTGAACAAGCTATCAGAGCTGAAATGTGTGAAATCCAAGTAGAATGGAGGACTAAAGCAACTATCTATAATCTGCAAATGGAGTTGTAAGTTGTTATTAGATCATACCTTACTGTTACTCTCTAATAATTGTATCAGACTAGGGTACATCCTTTGGACTAAGGTTAAACTAATAGTAATTTTTAAATATTTTAACTGGGTGACATTCCAAGTGAATGGTCTAAAGTCCTCTAACAAGGCTCGCTCCTAACAGGGTGATTTAAATCCTTTGATAGGGTCACATTTAACAGTGTGTATTGTAACCTTTAACAGGGTTGGCCTTTCACAATGCATCACTTTAGAAGAGTGAAAAAGGGTAGCATGTTACTGGTGGTTTTCCCAAATTGGATTTCTATGCAAATCATTGTGTCAAGTGTATTCCTGAATTTATTATGTTTCATTTTTACATTTCTTCAAATTGATTTGACAGTAACCTACAAGTTTTAAGCAATTGCATAATCTTATGGATGCATGCATGAAGATAAATGTTTTATCGGTCCACTAAGCTATGAAATTTTTTATTTATACATTTGGACTTTGGATAACTGATTAACCCCCCCTCTCCCTACTCCCAATTCCAACAATTAGTATTAGAGCCATTTACTTAAGAGGACTAGTTTGAAGGTACTAGAAGCACAAAGATCAAGATGTCAAAAAGGGATGTACCCATGCTTAATAAAGATAACTTTTTTGAATGAAATTTTTTGTTGAAGCTACATCTTGGATGACTTGGAGATCATGCACAATCTACCATTGCTACTGGGCATGTTGATCCTATTGGAGCCCTAACTACTGAGGACCTAAAAAAGAAGAAAGAACACAACCAAGAAATGTTGGAGGTTGCCTCTACCCTAAGTTATGTTGAATTTGATGATATCAAAAGTCTTGACAATGCAAAGAAAATGTGGGATGCTTTACACACCATCTATGGAGCAGATAAGAATGTTCTAAGAGCAAAATCTAAGAGTCTTCGAGGTAAGTTTTATGATATGAGAATGTAAGAAGGTGAAAATATTGCTCAATATTGCTTAAGGATAAAAGATGTTGTTAATGTAATAAGTAGAGCTACTGGTACAATAGATGATGATACTATACTAAAAAGTGTTTTAAAAAGACTACTACCTATATATGTTATTAGAGTTTTTGCAATACAAGAAATGAGATGTAAGCAAGGGAATATTGTATCTCTTGATGGTCTAGTAGGTAGATTCACTGCTTTTGAGCTATCTAACTTTGATAATTACAAACATGAAAATATTGAATCTTATTTCAAAGCTAAGCTATCATTAAAAGAACCTAATGTGAAGAAGAAAAGGACAAAGAATGTGTAAGATTGATTGCCCAAACCTAAAGCCATCAAGAGGATGCCCTATAAGGAATCTATCCTCACAACAATGTAAGTTACCCTTGGTGATGCTCATTCTAGAGTATGAGGAAGATTTTCACAAGGAAGAGCAAGAAAATCTTTCTCAAAAAGGTAATGCCCTAGTGCTAGAAAGCTTCATTATTTTCAGAATTGGGAAGAAGGTATTACATATAGTAGTATGCCTATCATGTCAGCTAATATTGTTAGCTACCCATGTGCATGGAAAAATAAATCAACTAGTGAGGAAGGGAAGCTACTTCAACAAACCAGTCAATGGGTTTATTTGACCTTTTCATGTTTGTAATTTTTTGTACATAGTAGACTAGGTGTTTTCTACTTTTTCAAGAAGTGCATGAGAATAAGTTGTTTCCCTATGAGATAGCAAAGTTTTGAATTATTGTAGATATAGAGGTTGTAGTATTTCTAGTTATTCATAGAATGGGTTTCATTTTTTGTAACTCTATATCCCAATGGATTGCTTAAGGCCACTAGTCCATGCTTAGTAGGAAAACATCCCCCCTAAGTCACCAAAAATGTTAACCATTTTAGCTCCCCTCCTTGAAAATTCCAACATTGACCAGTCTTATGAAAACTATGATGGAAACCATGTCCACATTTAATTGATTATCAATTTTTTTTTCCATGCAAGCCATAGTAGGGATATGTTAAAACCTTGGTCATACATTTATATACCTAAGTCTTTAAACCACTTATATTTACATCAATATGCTTAAGGAAACTTAATTTGTGACATTGGGATTAATGTGTGTTCACATGATCACAAGCAGTTATCACCTAACTGTCAAAGGGGTAGCGAGGGTGCAATGCGATCTTCTCAGCGATCAACACAACTTCACAAGACAAAGTGCTAATAGTCAAATGTAGGTTGCAAGGCTACAAAATTTCTTTGGATTCTTTATCATAGATATTTAAGATTAAATCATGGTTAGAGCTATGAAATGGTGAAAGCTTCTTGTGCACATGTTTGTGGAGTTAAGTTCCAAACCCTAGTTGCAGGTTGTGAGTAGGCAATAGGTGGACATGTGTCATGGTGGGATACGTCAATTCCAATTATCTTGATTACATTGTTGCAAGGGATAGTATTGAAGGAAATTTTAATCAAATGAAAGAATATTAGTTGGACCAATTTAACTCTATCGATGAGCCTCAAAGGTTTAAGTTCTGATTGTGTGATAGTCAAAATCTTAGTCAAAGTTCAATGTTTCACATTTTTGTATGCAATTAGGGCTCAACTACCAAGAGGGTTGTGAGGTTGTACTAGTAGTCAAGTGATTACCATTTTAAGGTCACACACATTTTATGTCACACTTAGCTTGAATTTGTGAAGCTACAAAAAGATCTACAGTTAAAGTCTAAGGGCCATCACATCCTCACCGAGGGTTAAGGTCAAATTAAGGTTAGGGTGGTGATAGTGTGAAATGCTTATTCACTCATTCATTATTTTAGCATTAGAGTAAAGGAGATAAGTTGCCATGAAGTGATTGTTAGTTAAGGTTAATCTCCACAACCTTGTAGGTAGTGCAATAGTTAAATATTCTTAATCCATGAAGTAGTGAAATACATGGATCGAAGGGTCATGGAAATTTCATGCCAACCAAGATCTAAGATTCAATAGGGCAGCAAAGACAAAAATAATTGATTTTTCATCATCGCATGGCTAGAAGACTATTAAGTCTAAAGCACAGTGATGGTACAAAGGGCCAATCTCACATTATTTGCAGGGTTATAACAGTTGAAAGGTTAAAGTGAAAATAGGCTATGAGGCAACAATATGAAATATAATGAAGACATCATGGTTTTGTATCGCCAAAAAATTAAAGAAAAGGGTTAGTTGTGAAGTTGTGATTAGAGGCAACATAAGATAGAGGCTAGGCAAGGTGGCAAAATATTTTAGGGACATAGGTCACGGTGAAAAGTTAGATGGTTGATTCCTTTTGACATGATATTTTTTTTGACTTGGCATGGTTATAGATATGATATTAAGCAGTTTCTTAATGATGAACAAGTCCTTGATTTCTTACAACATCTTTTTGAGTGGTCCCCATGCTTGGTAAATGTAGTTTCATCCTCTCACTTCTTGCTTATCCATCTACTTGATAAAAATGATTATGGCCTTCATTTTTGTCTCTTCCAGGCTAGCTTTGTACATAAAAGATTTGATTTCCTCTATGGGGATGTAAATTTGATCATGATTTCTTTTGTATAGTATTTATTGCTCCTCTTCAATCTCAAGTCTACCTAGTTAGAGTTTGAACTCAATGTAATATTTAGAGTTATGTCTGAACTCTATAAAAGGCAGTTGTAAATATTTGTAAAGGATTCCTGTTTGTTCTATCATCTTTACTTGCAATAGCCTTAGGCTCTATAACTATATTCTTTTCCTTCCATTAATGAAATAGCTCTATTCTTTACCTATTCTTGCCATTCATTATCCGTGCATGTATTTTTCCTTGTTTTGAATGTTTCTTTATGTTCTCTGAAGTTTTTATGTTGTTTCCAAACTACCGATGATTATTGTATTGTGAAGATATCTTTCCCTTCAGCATTTGATTAGTTCAAAATGTTAAGAAGGAGATTTCTGAAAATCGATTGTTACAAGTATGATAAATGTGTTTCAATCATTATTTTATCATTGATATCAAACTTTCTTTTTGATGGTAAGACAATTTCTTATATGATTTAAGTACTATCACCTATTTGACTGATGAAGATGATTTGATCAAAAGATGTAACAATAGAACCTAGAGGAAAGTTTGAGTTATGATATAAAAAGGAGTACAAGAATTAGCTAAGACAATGATATCATAGTGCACTAATAATCTACACAAAGTTGCAAAAGCTGGGTTCAGTAAGAAAGTCTAGACGAAAAAACTAAACAAAGTTTGTTTGCCAAGCTTGACCAAATGGATAGTAAGTGCCAAAAAAAGTGCAAGCCAAGGAGAAAATCAGTTGGAGCTAAGTAAAAGTCTATTTTCATGTATGCCAAGAAAAAAAATGGATGTTGACTAAATTTTAGTTGATGTCAAGCACCAATAAACTTTAGTTTGTGCCGAGTGATTTTGTAGAGGATATTGAGAAATGTAGTATGAGGTGAGCATCAAAACCAAGTTAATGCTAAGTGCCAGAATTATTAGAAAGATTGTGAATTTGAAGATTCTAAGAAAATAAGTTTTTTTTTCTTGGATTCTGTGAGCTAGGTAGAAGATAATATTGATGAGCTAGTGGCACTGAATTCATGGTAAACCATTTTGATGTGAATTCAAAGAGGATTGAAGGAGAAGTTTCTAGAAGTGATATGAAATGAGGGGTAGATTCATTAAATCCTACCTAATCTATCTAACCATAAATTGGATAATGGAAAATGAATGACAAAAGATATTAAGTCTCTATTTAAAGGGTTTTCATGTGTGAGAACCTAAGGAAGAAAAAGAGTTAAGGGTATTTCTTCATTCAATGACCTAATTGAGAGCCTACGTTGGGCGCATGTTAAGTGAGAAGGCTTAAGGGTATGGATGCTTGAAGGGTTAATAAGCTATCAGGGCTAAAATGTATGAAAGCCAAGTAGAATGGAGGACTGGAACAAAGATCTATAATCTAAAAATGGAGTTGTAAGTTGTTATAAGATTAGGACTTATTTTTACTCTCTAATAATTGTATCAGTCTAGGGTAAGTACTTTGGATTAAGGTTGACCTAACAATCGTTTGTATATCTTGTAACCAGGTGACATTCCAAGTGAATGGTCTAAAGTCCTCTAATAAGGCTCACTCCTAACTAGGTGATTGGAATCATTTAATAGGGTCATATTTAATAATTCACATTGTAACCTTTAATAGGGTTGGCCTTTCACAGGGCATCACTTCAGAAGAGTGAAAAAGAGTAGCATATTACTAGTGGTTTTTTTGAAATTGGGTTTTCATGTAAATCATTGTGTCAAGTGTGTTTTTGAATCTATTATATTTCATTTTTAAATTTCTATAGAATAATCAACATTATGGATGCATTTAAGTAAGTGTACAATCTTGTGGATGCATGAGTGATTATAAATTTTTTATGTGTTCAGTAAACTATGAAAAGTTTTATTTATACATCTGGACCTTGGATAACTGATTCACCCACCCCCCACCTGCACCCCCCACCTAACCCCCACCCCCCCAATCCTAACCCCACCCCTTAGTTATTCTAAATAATTACAACACAAAATCCACATGTGAATTCTTGGAGAGTAGAAGAGAGTTAAGACTAGTGTATCTAGATTTTGCATTGATTTATTGTGCATCCCAGAGTAGAGTTATAACCATCTCAATTAGGTGCATCACCCCACTTTAGATTAGATTAAGTAATTTTATTTCATGCACCTCCTTCTCCATTTTCCTTCAAAGAGTAGTTAGGTGCATCCTTATTGTAAGCAAGCCAACCTTCTCTAGAGGTTCGACCTCAGAGTGCAAGTCCCACACTTGGAGGTTTATTCCATGTTACATGAGGTCGCTTGAGGGTCATACCTCAAGTAAGGGTGCAAACTTCCATGTTAAAAATTTCTAACCCAAATCTTTAGATCTAAACATGAGGGGTTCACATATTTAAGATTAGACAAACCCTAATCTATCAGTTAGTTGTTAGATTATATGGTTTGCATTAGGAAAGACACTAAATTTTGTATAACAAAAAGACTTTTACCTTTATTTAGACTCTGAATGGATCAATATGAGGCATTGAGGTGTTGATTTTTTTTATATAGTTAAATTTTGTGGAGTTAATTTGAAGAATTTGAATTGTTCTTTGTCATTATGTAAAATCCTTAATTTCCTTGATTTCATTATCTTAAATAGTGCTAGTTATGTAAATATGAGCCCTGCTTGAATTCCCATGATTGAAACTTAATGGCCACTTGTAATCAAGTAAGTGACACTATAAATAGTATAAATATATTTTTTGAGGTTCTTTTTTCTATATTATTTCCATCAATCCCTAGGTGAGTGCAAAGGTATTTTGTCTAGGAGTTTGGATAGAATAGTTGCAAGAAATCTTGCAAGATTGATTGGTTTGTGCTAGTTAGTGATTGGAATAAGGGCATGTGTCCTTGATAAGTTACTACAAGGAGAGGAGTGGTGAAGTTGAAAAAAGCACCTAATGGAAGCCAAGAACCCAAACTGGTTGACATGCCTAAAAACCCAAGAAGATAGGGTTTTGGTTATAGTCCTATGTATGGACACCTTGGAGATCTAACACCTAGCAAATATTGAAGCCTAGGAAGTCCTTAGAAAGAATCCCTAAATAGCTTGTGGGTTTGTTTGGAGAAGTTGAGATTTATTCCAAGAACACTTATTTTAGGAGGCATAATTTAGATAAAAGTGCTATAGGGCCTAAACTTGAAAATTAAGAGATCAATGGAAAATCCAAAGAAGAATTCATCCAAGTGGATCAAAATGGATTGAAACTAAACAAGGAATAGAAAGGAAACCTATTCCTAGTCCAAATATCAGTTTGGGAGCATAGTGCCTAAGTCAAGCACATGAGAACATAGTTGGATTGAGGAAGACAATTGAGTGTTTGAAGTTGGTGGTGAATTCTATAAGGAGAAAGGGGATCCTAGGAGTGATCTATGAGTAGGGTAGAGTGGAATATCCTAGTAAGGCTAAAGAATATATCTTAGCTAGAGAAAGAGTGCTCTTGAGAGATACTACTCCCCATAAAATTAGTATTAGATTCATTGAAAGGCTTGGAAAGTGAAGAGTGTATGTTAGAGAAATGTGAATCATAGGAGAAAGCACCATGGTGACCAAAGTAGAGTTGGCAAGATATTATTTAGGAAAACAATAGAATAATAGGATTCTTGGGGAAGTTGTGGAAGAGATGAAGGAAAAATTAGAAGAGGTTGTAGAGACTATAGGAAAGATGAAAGAGAAGCTATAATTGGATAAAGACAAAGCAAAAGGTCAAGTAGAAGAAGAAATAGAACCAAAACTATACCTTCCATTAGTAGAGGAACCTATTATTAAAGCTTTAAGGGCACTAAGTGGCAAGGCACTAAAATACATTATTATCTTCACTAGAAGATTCATGGATGCATAATTAGTTGTAGAATGGATTGTGGGTATGAAAAAGCACTTTGAGCTCAATGGGATCATAGAAACCCAAAAGATGAAGATATACAAATCAAGGTTAAGAAGAAAAACATCAACTTGGTGGAATTTCTTGGAAGAAGAAAGAGAGAAGGAAGGTAAGAATCCAATAGTCAATTGGAAGATGCCTAAAGTAAAGGAAAAGTATTTGCTAGAGGATTGTGACATCCAAGTGCATAAGAGGAGAAAAAATCTCAAATAGAGAGACCTAGATGTGGCTACCTATACCAAGGAGTTTTAAAAATTATGCCTTAGGTATAGAGTTCAAGAAATTAGAGGAATTAAGTTTGGTAGGTATCTAAATGGACTTATATGGAATATACAATAAGAGTCAAGTCTTTTTACACTTACTACTATCCATAGTTTTTATCAAATGGCTATTAAAGTGGAAGTGAATTTGAAAAAGGAACAAGAATCAAGTATTAGGGGTAGAGGAAGAGGCAAAGATTCTAGAGGTGCACATAGAGGAGGTTTGAGTGGAAGAAGCAATGAGAATAGAGGCCAAGGAGACTCCAAAATATTTGAATAGGAAAATGAACAAAATAATAGGGGTTTTTATGGTAGGGGAAGAATTTTTTGTAGTGGTGGAAGAGGAAGATTAGGTGGAAGAAGAATAAGCTCTTGTTTTTCTTCCATGAAGTGTTACAATTGTTAGCAATTGGGTCACCCTAATTGTAGGTGTCCTGATAAGCCATCTTCTTTATAAGGGAAGAAAAATATAACATATTTTCAAGATGAGAAATATTCTAAACCTTCATAGGTGAGTTTGGATTCAGAGAAGGGTGAAATTTTGAGGCTTAGAAGGATATTGATTAAAGAACCTACCATGGATGAGCACAAAAAAGGAGGGATATTTTGGGTCAAGTGCAATATATTAGGAAATTTTTATAGGGTCATAATTGATTTGGGATCTACTAATAATGACATTTCAAAGTAGGTAGTATAGAAGTTGAACCTCACAAAGATACCTCATGTGTGTCCCTATAAAGTCACTTGGATGAACAAGGGGCAAAAAATATTGGTCAATGAGATAGTATGCGTTGAGTTCACCATAGGAAAGTATCAAGGCATAATACTTTGTGATATGTTACCAATAGATGCATGTCATCTATCTCTTGGTAGACCATGGAAATATGATAGGGAGGTAGTACATCACAAAAAGTAGAATTAGTACTCATTTAAGAAGAATGGGTTCACTTATAAAACATAAATATTGATTGAAGAAGACACAATGGAGAAGATAGACTCCAATAAACTTTTAATGACTGGGAAGGAATTCCTAAAAGATATAAAGGAATAAGAAGGAGTTGACTATACCATATTGGTGAAACCAAAGGAGGAGGAGTCACCTAAATAGTCACCTATGCTAGAAGAAGTGAAGCAACTATTAGACTAGTTCAAGGACATTATTTGTGAGGGTACACCAACTAAATTTCCACCAAAGACAACAATTAGTCATCAAATAGACTTTGTTCTAGGGTCATCATAGCCTAAAAGGATTGCATATAGGATAACACCAAAATAAAACAAAACAAGGAGATATCAAGGAAAGTTCAAGAGCTTTTGGACAAAGGTCTAATTAGGAAGAGTACTAGCCCTTGTGTTTTTTCAGTGGTATTGGCACCTCAGAAGGTAGGTAAGTGGAGGATGTGTGCTAATTCTAGGGCAATAAAATGAATAACTATTAGATATATATATCCTAATCCTATAATAGAAAATTTAATGTATTGCTTAGGAGGTGCTAAATACTTATCCAAGATTGATTTAAACAATGGATACTATCAAATTAGGATGAAAGAGGTTGATGAGTGGAAGTCATCCTTTAAGACCATAGAGGGGTTATATGAGTGGGTAGTAATTCCATTTTGGCTTTAAAATGCACCTAGTACTTTTATGAGGGTAATGAATGAGGTTCTAAAGGACTATATAGGAGTGTCTATGGTAGTCTAGCTAGATGATTTTATAATTTTTAGTAGGACAAAGGAAGAACACATGAATCACCTATAACTTGTATTGAAGAAACTCCAAGAGGATAATCTCATCATAAACCTTGAAAAGGGTGGGTATATGAAACAAGAACTAGTCTACCTAGGATTTTTAGTATCACAAGGTGAGTTGAAGATGAACAAGAGAAAGATTGAAGCCATTCTAAGTTGGCCTATTCCTAAGATGGGGATTGAAGTCAAAAGTTTTCATGGGTTAGATTAGATTTATAGGAATTTTATAAGCAGACTCAGTGAGATTTGTGCACCAATCCTTGACACCATAAAAGGAAGACTCAAAAAAAATTTTGTGTGGACCAAGGAAGCCAATGAGGGCTTTGAGACATTGAAAAATGAAGTGTCTACCTAACCTATAGTGTTGTTACCAAGTTTTGATAATCCATTCATAGTGGAATGTGATGTAAGTAACATTGCAATGGGTGCAATCCTAAGCCAATAAGGTAGGCTAGTGACATTCTTGGGTGAGAGGTTAGATAAATCTAAGTCTAGGTATTGATTCCATGACTTAGAACTATATGCTTTATTACAAGCCACTAAGAAGTGGTGACACTACTGATTACCTAGGGATTGTGTGGTTCCACTAATGATGAAGCACCTATATTATAAGACAAGTTAAGTTTGAGGCATATCAAATAGATGAAATATGTAGTCCTATACCTTCATCATTAAGCACAAGAAGGGCCTCTATAAAGGAGATGAAAACTTATCAGAGATCCACAATATATGCACTAAATTTGATAATCATTTTCATAGTGAATATGTTGACTAAACATTGCAAAATGTTTTACTATTTAAGGGAAAATAGTTATCTATTACAAGAGGTTCTATGAGCAAGAATCTCATTCAAGATAAATACAATGGGAGTTTGAGTGGGAACTTTGGGTTGAACAAGACTCTAGACTTATTAGAGAGGTTCTACTATTCGCCTAAGATGTAAAAGGATGTAAGGAAATATGTGGAGCAATGTGGAGTGTGTCAGAAGGAAAAGGGAACATCATCAAATGCATGTCCCTACCATCTATTGCATATCCCAGATAGACCTTGGAGGTACATAAGCATGGATTCTATAGTAGGATTGCTTAGGACACCAACTAGTTTTGATAGTGTATTTGTAGCAGTAGATAGGTTTAGTAAGATGAGCCATTTTATCCCTTGTAAAACCACACATGATTCCATTCACATTGCTCACATTTTCTTCAAGGAGATAGTAAGGATACATGGGTTGCCAATAAGCATAGTTGCAAACAAAGATGTGAATTTTATGGGAGACTTCTAGAAGATCCTTTGGAGGAGGCTAGGAACCAAATTGTCTCATATCTCTACATATCATCCCTAAAAAGTTGGACAAATAGAGGTAACTAATAGGGTACTTGGTAAATTGTTGAGATATTTGACTAAGGAGTATGGCCAAGGATGGGAATGAGTCATTCCTCAAGAAAAATTGCCTATAATGACAATACAAATAGGACTACTAGAAGGAGTCTATTTTAAGTAGTGTATGGATTACATCCAATATGATTTCTTGAGCTTAGAGACATGAAGGGATATGAAGGGATCAATGATCATCATGATGATTTTTCTTAATCAATGAGAGAGGTACATGATGAAGTAAAGAAGACCCTAATGGACACCAATAAAAAGTTAAAATCTAAGAGAGAAGGGAGAAGAGATATACAATTTGAGGTAGGGGACTTGGTGATGGTATTCTTGAACAAGGCTAGACTACATAAGGGTATACCAATTAAGCTACATATGAAAAGGATTGGACCATTCAAGGTGTTGGCTAAATATGGTCCAAATTCCTACAAGGTGAGACTACCCAAGGAGATGACCATTTATCCTATCTTTAATGTTAAGGACTTGATGAAATATAAAGGAACAAGTATGGATGAGGAAAAATATAATACTTAGGTGATTACAGATGTGGAAGAACTCAAGATATCTGATCAAAACAAACCACAAGATGAAAAAATTTGGATTCAAGAGTGAAGAAGAAGACTAGACACAAAACATATATGGAGCACCTAGAAAAATGGAGACACCGATGTGAGATGGAGGCTAATTGGATACAAGAAACTACTTCAAGAAACATGGCATCAGTTGGGAGTTCCTAACACCATAGGTTTCTTAACCTCTTTGTTGTAGGGGAGGGGACTATGTTGGATACAATTGATTAATTGTGTATTATCGTTGATGTTATAGAAAATTCATATCATTATTAGTCAGTATATGTTGAGCTCTCTTATGTAGTGAAGATAGTTTATTGTTTCTACCGAGCATTCCATTGGTTTCTAAGTTTAGAAGGTAGTGTCTACTGAGTTCACTCAGGCATTGAAGAGATGTATGTAGAAAATGAGTGCTAAAATTGAGCTCACTTGGTTAATAAAGAAAAGTTGGATGGAACTAGTGCTAACCAAGCTCACTCAGTTGCCAAAGGATTTTCATGAGTTTGTAGAGTTAACCGAGCTTCTATTGGTTAACAAAGGAAATTGCTTTTGAGTTAGTGTTTACTGAGTTGGGTTGGTTAACAAACAATTTTCTTGTTTTGGCATATTAAGCTTAATTGATTTTTCTATTAGTTCTAGCCAACTAAGGTGATGACTATTAATTATTCTAAGTTGTATTTGAGCTAACTTGATCATATGAAAGACATAGGTATAAGATCAAGTTGTGGTTTCAAAGTGTGTAAGTATGAAGAAGTTATGAATGTATTGAAGATGAAGAGAGGAAGAAAATTTGAAGGATAAGAAAACTATCCTTATGGTGAAGAAAAGCTATATTCAATTAGGAAGGGTCAAGTACAAGCTAGAATAAAGATTTGTAATCAACAATTCAATTGCATTCAAATTAGGCCATCTCATTATTACTCTCTTACCATTGTAGTAGTGATCAAAATCTCTTAATAGAGTTGACTTAACAACTATTTGCAAATCCTCTAACAAGGTGAAATTTCTATTGAATTGTATAAAGACCTCCATCAAGGCCACTCCTAATAGGGTGATTAAATCCTTTAATAGGGTCACACCTAATAGTGTGTTTTGTAACCTTTAACAGGGTTGGCTCCTAACAAGGCTCACTTCAGAAGAGTGAAATCAATAATTAGTTGCAATTGGTGTTTTTTCTCAAATTAGGTTTCCACGTTAAAATATTGGTGTCAAATGTGTTCATACTATTTTTCTTTATGTATTTCCAATTAAGTTGAAGTAAGGGTAATCATAGTTAACATCCAAAGTTTGCATGTTAAGCATTTACTGAGCACTTTCATTAATTACTAAGTTACAGTAGTTTATGTATGTTTAACAAAAATCAATAGTATTCAATTTTTAGATTGTATTTTGTACTAACATCTAAGAGATCTAGAATTTATATTAGTAGTAATTGATTAAACCCTCCCCTCTCAATTACTCCTCTTATATTTCCAACAGTTGGTATCAGAGTTTTTGGTGCTTGTAGAGAAGGTTTCAAGTACTTAAGCTAAAGATTACGATGTGTTATAGACAAGAGATCACCAAGCTAAAAAAAGACTATTTTGCAACATGGCAAGGACTTATGAGGTTACACTTGGCTACCATTAGTGATTTAGTTTGCAAATAACTTGATACTGAATATAAGACTCCCACTGGAACATTATCTGTTGAAGATATTACTAAAAAGAAGAATCATAAGATCATGATGATTGATATTGCATCTTCTCTTAGTTATGTTGAATTTGATGAAGACAAAGGCTACAAGAAAACTCATGAGATGTGGATCAAACTAAAAGACATATATGGAGGAGATGAAAATGTAAGAAGGGATAAGGATGAAAGTCTTAGAGGTCATTTTGATCAAATGAAAATGAGAGAAGATAAGAACATTGCAAAATATGTGGAAAGGATCAAAGCAAATGTAAGTGTAATCAAATCATTTGGAGGAGACATTGAAGATAAAATAACTGTAAGAAAGGTACTTAGAAATCTTCTTCCTATTTATGCAATTAGAGTATCTACTATTCAAGAAATGAGATCTGATCCAAATAATAAAATATCTTTGGATGCTCTAGTTGGAAGATTGACAACTTTTGAGTTAGATAACTTTGATAACTATGTTCCTAGTTCAAAGGTCATTGAATATGCTTTTAAAGATAAACTCTCACTCAAAGAAAAGGGAAATAAATAAAAGTCTAGGTGATTAGGAAGTGAACAAGAAGAATCAGAAGAAAGTTCAGATAGTGATCTTGAATTTGTTGAAGCCCTACTTACAAGGAAAGTACAAAGTTAAAATTCCTCTTATATGCTTTTCCTATGAGGAATTTGGTCATGTTGCTACAAGGTTTCCAAATAAGGAAATAAAAAATGAAAATAAAAGAATTAAGCACAAAGGCAAGAAGGATTCTAAGAACTTGTTGGTAAACATATTTGTTCTTTTTTATTTAACTCTCAAATTCCCAAATATGAAAGAACAACCAGGTACCAACAGTTAGGTAATCTATCTCTAGGTTGATAGATTTCCTCTAAATTGAAAGGTATAGTTCCCTTATCAAATTATATTCAATGAATTTACTAGTTCCTAAACTAATTGGGTATGTTCTTAACCTAAGAATAGAAGAAGGAAAACCAAGCTAGCCCTAGGCAGAAGTAACTTGGTTAGATTTCAGCTCCTAAACCTAGCCAAGGCCAATAACCCACAAATTCTATGACTTCTTGATATTGGTAATGCAATACAAATGCATATTATGTGAAGACAATGAAGAAATGAAGATTCAATATTCAAATTTCTGCAGTAGGAATACATTCAAATACTTTGATCTACAACACATTCATTATTTGACACAAGATGCAAGATAATGTCCAAAATTGAATACAAAAATGCTTTGATTGAATATATTTAGAAAATATAGCCCAAATTCTCTAATTCAAAGCAAAACTCTTCTTTGTTTTGAACACAAAATACAATACTGTAATTTTTATTTGCCTGTAACTCTGGTCAAATATTTTACAGGAATCAAAACATAAAACCCCTAAATGCATGAAATTAAATACATGACATAAACTACTATCTCTCCTCTACTCCAACAATATCTACACCAAAGAAGAAGAAGAACCCCTTTTAGATGAAAATGTTTTACAATAAATATGTTCTCCAACAATTGTTTGGTTTCTTTTGGCGACTTTTCACTTCTGTAACCGACTCTTGTCTCTTTGACTCTCACCTTTTTCCTTTTGAAAACTGATATTCTTATTAACTTATAAAGTTAATAATGATATATATTAACATATTTAAATTATATTTTAACAATTGACATTTAGATATGTTGAATCAATATCAAAATCTTTCCTTTGTTGGGTAGATAGCAAAATAAATACTACTGCTAGGTAAAAATGGGTCATGTTTTGGGAGGTATATCTTTTTCTTCCACTATTGGATTGAGCTCATTTTTGGATACGTTTTTCCAAACCTAATTATCTGCATTCTAACGAAAGCTATCAAAAAAATAGTCATCGAGTAAAAAGATATGAGCTACGGAATGCTGGTCTATGTGACTATTACAAAATTAGAATTGATAAAATAATGTTTCCAACCATTCTTCTTTCAGATGCTTTGTAAACTAGATATCTTCAATTTTTTAGTACATTCTTCCATGATTACCATGTTGATTCTTTGTGGAATTTTGGGAGTGATTCTCTAGAATGCTTGTGGTGAAAAATCCCAAATGAAGGTTGAAAAGTGTACCAAGTTCTTAGTTTTCCACTTCTCTGTTGTAGGTGAAATTCAAACATTCTAGTAACAACTACACTTTGAAAATAATTAACAAGCAATACTTCTTCTTTTCTATTAGCCCACTGGTTATGGAAAACTCCAATTCATCCTTTTTGGAAATTTGACTTTTGTCTTCTCCCTTTGTGGAAAACTGCAAACTGATTGTGAAAGGCATAACAAAAAATAATTTTCCACTTCATATTTAATGTCATGTTGATGTCCAAATCTTCAAGTGATAAATCATTATAAGATTATCATTCTTTGTTTAATCAATTAAGAGCTATTTTCCATCTCTCTATTGTGGATTTGATGCTTGGTGGAAATTCCATTTTTGAGTGCAAAAAGCGCACCCAATCTTCAATTTTCCATTTCCATGCAGTGGGCACAATTTTGATGTAGATTAATTCACAAATTACTTTTTTGGAGTGATCTTGATACTAGACCCCATATACCTTCATTGTGGATTTAGATTTTCCTTTTCTCTCCTCATGTGGAAAATTGAACTTTGACAAAGAAAATGAAACATTTTCTTCTTCAATGGAAAATCTAAAAATGACTATGGAAGGAGCAGCAGAAAATGAGTTTTCCACTATGCATTTTTCCTTTGGTGGTAAATCTAAAATTGACTACTCCATTGTGGAAAATTAAAGAAGTGCTTCTTCATGGAAAAAAAATGAACTTTGACTTCAAAAATTGTAGTGGAAAATGAGTTATCCATTTCTTTAAAACATTGTTAGATTTTCACCATTTTGCTTCCACATCTGCATCTCTGGACTCATAAACAATTCAATCCTTCATAGAAACTTTCTTAGAATCAAGGAATAGATTAGTGAAAATTTATCATGTGTGGTGACTTAAAATTTTAAAAAATTGGGTTACTTTTAGTGCGCCTACGAAACTACAAGAACTACAAGGACAAAAGTGAGAAATCTTGTTATTTAGCTAAGAATTTTGATAACATTGAAGATGAAATGGTATATATTGCTATGAAAGATGAATTTGATGAAGGAGATATTATGACACTTATATCTCATGTTAGCACAAATGATATATGGATTATTGATAGTGTTTGGTCATATCATATGATTGGAGGTACAACAAAATTTGAGCACATGAAATATTATGATGGAGGTAGTGTGAGATTTGGAAATAATGAATGTTGTAACATAAAAGGAAAAGGACATATTTCATTGACTAAAGAACTTGTATGTGACAATGCTTATTGGGTCAAAGGACTAAAGCATAATCTATTGAGTGTGGCATAGTTGAATAACATTGGATTTAAGGTAGAATTCATGAATGGATAGGCCAAACTACTAGATGAAAAAGGAAATCTGGTTGGATCTGGCAAGAAAATAAAAGGTAATCTATTTTATCTTGATCTTAGTAACTATTCATGTTTTATTGCTCAAGTAGAACAAAACTAGTTATGGCACAAAAGGCTATGTCATGTAAACTTTGATAATTTGGTCAAGATAAGAAAACATAAAAGAGTAAGAGGCATTCCTAGTTTGAAGAAACCTAATATGGGTTTATGCAAGAATTGCCAAATTTGTAAGACGAGAAAGCCTAGTTTCAAAAGAAAAAACTATTAGTGAAAAGAAGTCTTAGAAATTGTTCATATAGACCTATGTGGACCTATTGGAATAGAGAGTTATAGTGAAGAAAATTTTTTCATTCTTTTTGTTGATGACTATTCTAAAATGATGAATGTAATGTATCTAAAAGAAAATTAGAATCCTTTTTTAAAAGTTCAAGTGGTATCTAGAAAGCGTAGAAAAAGAATCTAGAAAGAGGTTGAAATGTTTAACATCAAATAGATGTTGTGAATTCATCTCCAATGAATTCAATAATTTCTACATTGAAAGAGGAATTAAAATAAAAGTATCAACCCTTGGTCCACCACAACAGAATGGTATAGCTAAAAGAAGAAACAAATCTATCATAGATTGTGCAAGAACCTTGATGATTGAAAAGAATGTTGCTCTCAAATACTGTAAGGAAGATATCATACTGTAGTTCATACCTTCAATAGAGTAAAACTGAAGAATGACTCAAACAAAAATTCTTATCAACTATAGTATGGCTACAAACCTAATGTAAGTTACTTAAAAGTATTTGGCAGAAAATGTTATATCTTGAAATAGTTTAGAAATGGAAAATTCAATGTAAAAGGTGATGAAGTCATATTTCTAGGATACTCCTATAGAAATAAAGCATAGAAATGTTTGAATTTTTCTACTCATAAAATAATAGAAAGTGCACATGTTAGAATTGATGAGTTTGTAGAAAAGAGTGAAGAAGAAAGAAACAAAGAACTAGAGGATTATAGAAAATTTATTTACTATGAACATGATACCCTATGAAATCTATCTAAAAGAAAAGAGGCTTCATATCTAAAGACCTTAAAATCTCCAATGGTTACCAGTTGTAGACAGTGCAACCTGAGTCATAGTCTGAAGGACCCGAGTCACAGTTAGAGGCTCCTAATCTAGTTAAAACTGAATCTAAGGGATCTGAGTCATAGACAATGAAATTTGAGCTTTATACTAAAGTTCATAATGAAGACAATGGTAATCATTCTAAGACCAAAGAGCCTATATTAGAAAAATATGTCAGAAGGCATCATGCACCTAATTAGATCATTGGAGACAAAATTGATCTAACAATGACAAGAAACAAATTAAAAGGTACATGTTTACTTGTTGAATTTGAACCTAGAAATTTTAAAGATGCTCTAGATAATGAAAGTTGGATTGAAGCAATGAATAAGGAGATATAATAGATAGATAAGAAGAAAACTTGGACCCTTGTTCTTAGATCCAAAGACAAAAATGTAATTGGCACAAAGTGGGTATTCCAAAATAAGTTAAATGAAGATGGAAAAGTTTCAAGAAAAAAAGGTAAGACTAGCATGTAAAGGTTATTCTCAAGAAAGTATTGATTATGGTGAGACTTTTACACTTGTAGAAAGATTAGAAGGTGTTAGAACTTTACTAGCATATGTAGCACACAAACGATTTAAAGTATACCAAATGGATGTTAAATTTGTAAGATTTGAGCAAATATACAAATCAAATCAGGAAGCCCTCAAATACCTACATGTAGAAACCTGTCACAGAGAATAAAAACACAAGAAGAGGCAAGGGTTGATATTAAAATCATGTAAATTCTATATTTAGATGAAGAAGAGATTATAAATTACAAATAGATCAATCCTTATAAAAGGAGATCAAAACTTGAAAAGGGTAACCTAAAGGTGAAATCTATTTAATAATTACTAATTAATTAGTAAATAGAGAAAACCAAAAATGCATAAAGTGAAATATTAGGAAGGGAAAAAAGGTAATTTAATAAATAAAATAAAATAAACCTTTTTCTCTAAAAAAATCTACATTCTTAAATGGAATTCTTGATGAGGAAGTCTACATTGAACAACTAGAAGATTTTGTAGATCCTAGAAAAAAAAAAAGACATGGTTTTCAAGTTACATAAAGAATTATATGGTCTCAAGCAAGCTCCTAGAGCTTGGTATGAAAGACTTCATAGTTACTTGGTATAAATTGGCTTTCAAAAAATAAATGATAATAGTTGTCTATATATCAAGGCATGACTGGACAAGAAAATTGTGTTGGCAGAAATATTTGTTGATGATACTTTATTTATAGGAAATGATGACTTGTGCATGTAATCACCAAAAAATGGTCATATAGACTATTAGCCCCCTTCTCAAAATTTTGGCTAGTTTAATTAATCATTTATCTAAACCAAATTGCTAATAATTGATTAATTTGGTTATAACATATAGTTTGACTATGCTATCCTAAGTTCATTATTTGATTAAAAGAACATGCCCCCTTTTAATTAAATAAAAAGACCCCCTTCTTCTAACCCACTTAAAGTGAACACATAAAGTTCTTTTCTATTTTTGAAATTAAAAGAAAAGCTTAGGAGACTTTTTTCTTATATGACAAGTCAACTCATTTTCTATTGGTTGACTTGTGTGTGCACAAGAATCCCTCCCATTTTTGAATTCAACCATTGATCATCCACTCTTTCAACCTTGATCTCTACCATCCATATGACTTTAAAAGCAATAGAGCTTCTCCCCTCAAAGGATCCACACTCTTGAGCATTGTTATGATGGAGGATTTTCATTAGAGTACTTGAGAGCTTCTTTTGGAGAGAAACATTTTCTTGCATTCATCATTTGCATCCATCACATTTTTATTTTTCATAACATTTTTAGCTTAGCTTGCATATAGTGTAGTTCTTTTCTTTTTGCAAGTAGCTTAGACCACATAGTTTAACTAGGATGGCTATAATACTATCATTTGTGTAGCTTAGTTACATTGTGCATTCCATTTCTAGAATAGTTACATTTTGCATTGCATATATTCAAGATTTTTTGACATTTGCATTCTTGATCTTGCTCAAAGAATCTCCCGTTTCATGGTTTACTAGCAAGGGCTACATCTCTAAGGCTCAACTAAGAGCCATTTTGTGTTCATTGTATGCTTTTGAAGTCCATGATTAGGGAGCTCTAAGCTGGCATTCAAGCTTTCCAACCCATGGAAAACCTTGGATAGAAGGGCTTAGAGAAGTGCACTATTTTTGGGGTACATTTTTAGCACCTATTGTGGGTCACCAAATTATGTCACATGAGATTTCCCAAAATATCCATGTGATACTTGTTGGTAAAAAGATTTTTCCTTTCTTGTTTCTTGTGAAAATATGACTCTTAATGCTCAAATGGTGAACAATATCTATTTACAACAGTTGAAAAGCCATTCTCTGATTACTAGCTTCTCTCTGAATTGGTAGGTATAGCTCCCTATGTGAATGATGTTAGAGGAATTATGTTTTTTTCCTAAAACTAATGTGAGGTATGCTCTTAAGCCAAGAGTAGAAGAGGGAAACCAAATTAAGCCTAACTAGAACTTAATTCAAGCAAGAAAAACTTTTCAATACTGAAATAGATTCATGTGCCCACACATCTTATGAATCCATAAATCTATTCGCACAAGGCTAGAATAAGCTGAAATTCAAATCTAAACTATAACTGATAAATCCAGAACGTTAAGAAAATCTTTTAGCTGAATGAATCATAACAATACTTATCACATCCATTCATGATCTTGAAAATAGGGGAAAGAAGCTCTGTTCCTCCCTAATTCTTTGTAAAGAGAAAAGGAAACATGGACTGAACAGAATATCTATTGCAATAGAAAACAATTGACATAAAATACCATTTAATTGACTCTGCAACAAAAATTACTTCAGACCAAAAATTTGCCGACCTTTTATTAATCATTCAACTTCATACATAGAGTTGAAAGATGACCATTACAATAGAAATTTTAATTGGGTCATCTTCTGAGGATGACAAATGACAAGATGCTAGTTTGTCATATTACAAAATTTACAAAATTTGCAAAATTTACATCAGAGAACAAAAAGTGAGTGTCAAATGAATTACAAAGACTTCTTTCCCTTTTTAGTTTTTGCTCTATATGCCTTGGTAGCTACTATAATTGGGAACATTTCTTCGTGACTAGGCACATGTACATTAGTGAATCTTAAGAGCCACTTTGAATGCTCCTGAGCCAACTCCTTTACTGAATTTAGCTGACTTGTCAATTCTCCAACCACCACATGTATGTATCCACCAAGCGTCTACAACTCTACCACTCTTTTTTGACCACTTGAAGTCATTCCAGATAGATTACTCAAGTATGTAGAGAAGTTATTTTTCATTACTTCTACCCCAATGAGAGCTTTCCCTTGCCCACTATTTTGTGGGTTAGTGTGTAATCCTTGCATGAGTTCAAATGCTCTATCTTGGATCTTCTTCACCTTTTCCCTTATTTCTTTGAGTCCTTCTTTAGCCTCTTGAATCATCTCCTGCTTAAATTGCATGTTTTGAAGCCATTTGAATAGAGGTTCAATCCCCTTTTTCAAAATATTCATTTCAATTGCTTCTTTTGCCTTCATTTGGATGACCATATTTAGGAGAGAAATACATTCATCACACCTTCTCTTTTCTGTAGCCAAAGTGTTGTGATTAGAAATGATATTATCCTTCTCAATTTCCAATCGAAGGATAACATTTCCAATTTGATCAATTAGAACAACTCCATCTGCATTGAGTTTCTCAATTCATTCTTTTCTAATTTGGCCAAAATGCCTATCCTTTTGAAGCTATGAGATGAAGGCTTGCACTTCTTCTATAGTAGGGTTCTCAGTAGCAGGAACACTAGTAATGGTTGCCAATGGAACAACCGATTGCATGATAAATTTTTTCAATTCTTTAATCTCGGCCTTCATTCTTATTTTTGACAATTTGAGGTTCTCCAATTGTTCTTCTATCACTTCATTACTTGATCTCCATTGGCCCACCTTTGTATCATGCCTAGCCTCTCCAAGATCAATCAAATGTAGAGTGAAACATTGGGTTCCATGTCCTCAATTCTCCCTACTTTGTTTGGCTTTGCTACCTCCATTGTTAAGTGTCTTCTTTCTAGATCTTGCCCCAGTATTGATAAACACTTTTGCTTCTTAGCTTTTACTACTATATATATAGAATGAACTACTTGAGATACATTATCCTTTGTAGGGATACTCTCTTCTTTCCTCTTTCTTTTCCTTTCTAAGGTATCTTCTAGCTAGGACTCTATGCTAATCACTTTAGAAGTAGCCCCAAGTGACTCTATACTAAACATATTCTTCCTCACCAAAGTCACTGGCACTGAAGTTGTAGAAAAAATATTCTTAGGATCCTAAAATAGAAGCCTAGAAGAACTCAAGACTTTCTCTTGCTCTTGAGTTTTCCTTGCGGCTTCATTAGATTTAGTGGATTCACTGCTACTACTCTATTCATCCCTAATGTCTACTATCTAGGGGAACCTATCAGCTTCAAAAGGGGAGTGCTTGCAGATGGACAAGGCCTATGTTGAGGAGATGGACTAGCAGTCACATGAGAAGGTAAAATTGGAGCAGCAATATGAGGAGGTGAAACTAGAGCAACAACATGAGGAGGTGAAACTAGAGCAGCAACATCATCTTTCAACTCTTCAATCCTCTTTTCTTCGGTGTTGGCTTGGGCTGCAATAATTGGTAGAGGAATGCCTTGGCAAGTTGGAGCTATTGAGATGTTCTTCTCTAGGGGTTGATCACCTCCTACAAATTGAGCAGGTCCTTGAGTAGCCAAAGTTGTAACACTAGGTTTGGCACTTTGAGAAGAAGTGGGAGTAGTAGTAGCTGGAGAAGCTTGAGTAGTCTTGCTCCTACTCTAGCCCTTTTTTTCTATCCACTTGACCCATTTTTCGATTATTTTGACAATCTGGGCCATCATAACATCAAGGTCTTCCTCTAGATCAACATATGGCTCAAAATTGATTGGAGTATTTCTCAATTTGGTCAAATATAAATTACTATACATATTTTTCCCATCATCCTCTAGCCCTTCCAGCTCTAAGTTATTCTCATATGTCTTTATTTGTTCTATTGTCAATCTTGCAAAAGCTTGATCTTGGCTTTCCAACTCATTTTTACAATCCGGTTCAATAATATTCTATAGTAGTAACATGCTTAATCATGCTTCCAATTTGAAGCACATATCTAGCATACCCATTTGGGTCAAACATAGGTGTCAGCACTTCATATTCTTCTAATTTGAACTTGTTCTCGAATGCCTTGAGCATATTTTTGGCATCTGATCGGGACTCACAACTATATGCCCCAAATTTTATGAGAAATTCGTATCCCTTTTTCTTCAAACTTGTTCTTAGCACATTCACCTGGATTGCTTGTGTCATGATCTCAATGAGCATGATCATGTAATCTAGATATCTGGGTAGCTTCAGGGGAAATCCATAGAAAGCTGCAAGATGCAAATATGAAAAAGATGAGAATTGGATGAAATAACTACCCAACTGACTGATGGCCACCATCACTTCTAGGTTGAATCTCCTCTTTAGACACCATTGGAGTTCCTTGTAAAGCCTCATTGTAAATGCATAATTAACTCTGATATACTCTACATAACTATTTTGTAACTGCAAGCATGGGTAAAACTCATAACTCTTTACATCATCTGGAAAATTCTCTATTCTGGGAAGGCTTAACCATAATTGTAGGGAAGCCAACATATATATCAAGAAAGAAGACATATAAAATGAATTGTAGAACTTGGTTGCATTGCGAGCCCTAGATAGATGCTCACTTACCTCATATGCCTAGTCAACATATTGTGTATCTGAGCAGATAATTTGCACTAAAAAGAAGTATTGTTCTACAAAGTTAAGGGCTTCAACCTCACCTTTCAATCAATGAAAAATAACTAGAATGTCCATGATCTCACGCTTGAGATCAGTGTCAAAAAATGGTTTTAGGAACTTTACTTTTAGCTCCTTTTGGCTTTTGGAACCAAGAACTCATGATCTCCTTTTGTCACACCATCTTCTTTAGAGAGAATTCAGACATAGCTCATCCAATTGTTAATTCAAAGAACTCCTCTCTTTATGGAATTCATAGGCAATTGGCTACTACTTTCTTATCAATCGAGATTAACACCATTTGATCAAGCAGTAAGATTTGCTTCATATCTAGGTTATAGTGATTGATACATTCAATAATTAGCTCTAAGGCTTGCACTACTACAGGAAATCTTGCTACTTCTACTAGCCCACTTCTTCAGAGTTTCTCTATTATGGGATGGATTGGTTCTACCCTCAACCTTATTTGGAAATCTTGCATGTCAAAGAAATGGAGTGAAGTGTCTATGATATTCTACCATGTAGGCTTGATTCTGCCCAATCCATCAAATCCAGCAAATCTTTTTGCCCTTTTGATTTAGGTAGAGATAATTTGGAAATTTTAAAACTCAAAATAAGGTAGAGAGTAGAAATTTGTAACTGTGGGGATTTTGGAATCAATAATCAACTTAATAGCATAACAGTTCAAATGAGTAAGCAGTAGTTTGAAAATCCATTATGTTAATCTCTATATAGAAACTCCAATCCACCAATTAATCTTTAAAATTTGTGCCACACAAATGACTTAAATGATAAATCTGTTAGATTAGAAAATGAGGAGGTTACAATGGATTCTTTCTTGTCTTTTCACTATTTCCATTGGCCCAATGGTTATTTTCCTTTATTATGGCTTACTTTCCCATTTTCCACCAAGCGACAGAGAATTATGAATGGAGTACTCCATAAGTAAAATTCTGCTTGGCCAGAATTTGAATAGAATACCTCCCTCAAAGTGATCAACATGCTTCCCTTATATTTTTTTAGCCTCCTATAATCAATTCATCAAATAACCATGCTTGCAAGAGTGATCTTCTGCTGGATGTAGAAAACTGCCTTCTTGGTTCGAAACTCGCCAAGGAGAAGCTATTTCTAAGTTTTTTGTTGATGCCCTTTGTTTTACCTTCTTTTTCCTAATCACTTTACTTTAAGCCTTCAAAAAATATAAAACCAACTTCACAAGGTAAAGGTGGGTCCCACTGGCTCACTTTATTCTTTTACAAACACCTTTTCGAAAAGCTAACTTCTTGGTTCGAAACCCACCGAGGAGAAGTTGTTTCTGAGTTTTTCGTCGTTGCCCTTTTTAATCATCTTAGTGAGTTTTGAATGGTTCCCATAGTGAAAACATGGCAACACTTGAATGATCTATCCATAACATAATTTTCTTCTCTTCATTTAAGCTCAAGAAACGCATTTGAGAATCTTGGCAGGGTTTCACCTTCGGGGTGCAAAACCCGTCAAGAAGAAGATGAAACTAGATTTTTTGCTAGTCCATATTTCTATAAGTTTGAAAAAAAAATGACTTGTGAGTAAGTTCATATAAAGTAAAATAATTTAAGAATCTCCATCGAGCAAGGTCCTAAAGTTCCCCAAAGACTCATGATGATAAATAAAACCCACTCGGCCATATAATGTTAGAGAGGGGAAAGATGAAAACTCGATGGAGATACTTATTACTTGAGGAAGGAAAAGGGGCAACTGACTCGACTAAACTTGTAGACACCTAAATTTGTCCAAATACCCTTAACCTGACCAATTGAATAAATATTCATTATATATTTAATTCCTTTACCTTAATTAAATAAATTTTACATTTATTTAATTATGTTTTCCTTTCCTTGATTTAAATAAACTAAGGTTTATCTAAATCCTAGCCTTTTCTTGATTTAAATAAGCTAAGGTTTATTTAAATCCAACCCTTTCACTTTAATTAAGTACTTTGTTTACTTAATTAATCCTTTCCTAACCCCCTTGGAATTAAATATTACATTTAATAATATTTGAGCACATGGCTCCTACTTTTAACCCTCACCTAACCTCACTAGCCTACCTAACTCATCTTGCTAAACCTACCCACTTCCTTAATCATGCTTGCTTTGCATAATCACCTAGCTAATCACCTCTTAATACTAAGTGTGTTCTCACACATGTGTGAGGAATCCTATTCCTCACACATGTGTGAGAGATGTTCACACCTCCCTCATCCCTCATGTCTTGCATGTCTCTTGCACACTTGTCCTCTTGCATGAGAGTCAAGTTGTCTCTCACATGTGTAAGAAGCCATGCCTTCTCACACCTCTTGCACACTTGTCCTCTTGCATGAGACTTAAGTTCTCTCACACATGTATGAGAAGCCATGCCTTCTCACACCTCTTGCACACTTGGCCTCTTGCATGAGAATTAAGTTGTTTCACGCATGTGTGAGAAGCCATGCTTCTCACACCTCATTTATCATGTCACCATCAAAGGTTTCTCACACATGTGTGAGCATATTGCCCTCCTTTGAATGCTCAAAACCCTAATCCATGTGGAGTCTACTTGGCCTCCACCTCATCAATCCTAAGGGATCCTAACCCTCCATCTTGCATTCAATCTTAGCCGTCTATTGCATCCATTTTCCTATAAAAGGAGAGCCCTCTCCTCATTTTCCACAAGCACTATCTACCTCATTGTTATGCTGCAGGAATAGTGAACAACCACATCCCATGAGCAAGGAAATCATCAACCACTTGATGATTTCATGAGGTTTGCATATGTGTTATTTTGATTTCATTAATACTCTTGTTTGTTTCATGTTGTTCATTTACATGTCTTCTTTCATGTTTTGAGGTTTTCCATGATAATGTAGGAATGTGCATTAGTTTCTTAGTGTTATTCCTTTATTACATTTTTAAGCAACACATTTTTGGCATGCCTAGTAGGACCCACTTCATAGGTTCGAACTAACCATCTAATATGTTTTTTGAGTGTTTTGTTAGTGTTCAAGCTTGTAGGTTAAAGACTTGCATTTGGAGGTCAAGTTTCATGAGGAGCGTCTAATCAAGCCATAAAACCCATCATTGCATTTGGAGGACCTAACGGTATTTTTTGACATAAAACACTTTATATTTTGCTTATGGCTTTATTTTTAGGTTCTAGGGTACATATGCATTAAATGTTCGTTATTAGGAAAAAATTTAAAAGAAAAAAAAAATTTACTCCTTTGTTAATAGATAAATAGGTAAAAAATCAAAAAAAAAAAAAGAGGGGTGGGGGTGCTTATTTAGTTTCATTTATATTTTTGTCTATACTTTTTAAATAAATGTATAAATTGTTTAAAAAAAAAAAAGAGTGGATTGGGGGAATAAATTTATTAAAGTTGTTTTTTTTTATCATTTGTGTATATATAGAATAGATAAAAAATCTAAAATCAAAAAACAATAAAAAAATCAAAAAAAAAAAAGGGGAGAGGGTTTAGTATTTATAAAATATAGAGTTATTTATTAGCATTTTTGTATATAAATAATCAAAATACAAATATATATATATATATATATATATATATATATATATATATATATATATATATATATATATATATATATATATATATATATATATATATACTGCTGCGAGCGCTACCCCTGTAGTGGTTGCACCTCCCCCTTCTCCCCCAGCGCCGCTGCCCATCCCCCGATAGCACCACTTCCCTCCTCCTATAGCCGTCACTGCACCACCTCCTCGCCTCTCCTTGCACCACTCTCCTCCTTTGCTTTGGCAGCTCCCCTTTCTCCTGCCTCTGTCATCATCACCACTCCCCTGCACCTCTATTAAACCCTCTGTTGCACCTCTGTGCCACCTCCTCTGCGTGGCCGCTGCCACCTCCTACGATGACCTCCTCTACCCTGTGGCATTGCCTACCTTTGCATTTGCTAAACTTCCTCCGCCGCTGGCCATGGCTACCCCCACCAACCATCGGTGCTGTGGCTCCCCCCTCCCCTCTATAAGCACTGCCACTGCTATGAACACCCAAAACCATCACGGCCACCATTACTACTCCCAACCTGCTACTCCTCTTTCTGCCCTCGCGGCCTGCAAACTCTCTGTCACACCTTTTCACTTTGACTTCCCCCTCCCCTCAATAAGTGTTGCTGTCACTACAAACACCTAGAACCACTACGGTTGCCACTATCGCTCTCAACCTACCGCTCCTCTTTCTGCCCCCACAGCCCAAAAACTCTCTGCTGTGCCTTTTGACTTTGACTCCCCTCCGCTCTACATCACCTCTTGCAGCCTCGGCACCCAAAGCAACCCCCAGCTCTCCGTCATTCCTGCCTCCATTCACAGCTGCACTTTGACCTCCGTTGCAACCCCCACCACTATTACACAGCTTCCTCCACTGCTCCCTCTCATAGCCACACCTCGCCTACGCTCCACTCTCCAAATCCATCAGCTCCTGATACAAACCCTCTACCCAACCACTCAAACCCTTCATTCCTTGCATCTCCCCCCCACTGGTGTCACCCATTTAAACCCCACCACCATCTCTCCTCCCGCCCATTTCAAATTTCTTTTTTCATATTTAGATTAACATTGTAAAGCATACTTTGCTTTCCAACATTTTTGTTAATAATGTAATCTTTTTAATCTTTTTAATTAATTCTTAATGCTTTTTTTTCAAAAAAGTCCAAAAAAAAACAAATTTTTATTTTCTTGACATGCCTCTAACCGTCAAATTTTTGCTTGCAGGATGTTGACATCATCACTACATCAGCAGTCCATATGTACTTTTATATCATAAAGAGCAGCCTTTGGTTTTTTGCTCATAACTTGAGCATACGAACTCTGTTTTCAAAAAACAAAATATCTTCGAAAAGCTGATTCAGAGCCCGTTGTCATGGTGCTAGTTTCATGAGATTGTGATGCTATTTAGATCCCTAATTTTTCTGTCAAAAACCAAAATTTTTGTTAACACTTCCATTGCAAGGTTTTCAATGCACTAACTTGTGTTTTTGCAGGGATATTTGCTCACTAACCATATTACTTGCAGCTTTTTGTTTCAATTTTGTTTTGGAAAAGAACTTTTATGCCTAAACACTCATCTCTAAATGCATGGTTAAATGCTAAAACAATCAAATTCAATCTTGAATGCCTTAAGGGAATGGACATGTATGCTTAGCCTAGCAAACATTTAGAATTGGTGCTTAAAATGAACTCACACAATCTTGAATGCCTTAAGGGAAATTCATTTTATTTTTAGCAATCTTGCTTATGCACACACTTGCTTTACTTTCTTGTTGACGAATCTGTGTTTTCATTTAGGTTGGCACTATTTCAAGTTGGAAAGAACATTGTATGGTTTAATTACATGTGTCTTCAACATAGATTAGAAAACCTAAAGTTTCATTAGGAATGAATGCATTTCTTTTTGAACCCCGAGGCCATTTACGTATTCTCTCCCCTCGTGCCTTCGGGTGATCTTGGGTGCACAAGAAATAAGTGGTCTTGTTTTTCCTTTTTAGGAGGCCTACTTGGGGATTTCATCACCCCTTGGGACAACCTCAACTCCAGTGTTCTGGCGGAGTATAAAAATTGGGAGGTGAATCAAAAGACACCTCTCTTAGAAGCATAATATTGTCACTCTTAGCTAAGCTCCAAAGAACTTTATACCTTTGGGAAGTGAAGGAGGAGATTTGGGTTATCATCTCCCCCTGGCTGTGTGGCAGTATTTTCTTTCATCTACAGATTTGGGCCTCACGTACCTTGCATATATCGAGGATGACCTCTAGTTGATCCTTGTACATCCTAGTTGCAACCTTATAGAATTGTTGGCATGTTTGATGTTCTTGAGTGTTTGAAACACACTTGCCTTGTACATATTTCATTGTATATATTTTGCATCTCAAATTTGAAAAACCCAAAAACATTATAAAATGCAAAAATCCAAAAACATCTTAAAACCTAAAAATCCAAAAAAATCATAAAACATAAAATCCAATTTTTTTTTTTGTAGAAGTTCAAAAATCCAAAAAAAAAAAATTAAAAATTAAAAAACAACAAAAACAGCAAGAAGAAGCTCATGTTTTCTGCATCACTTCTTCTATCCATCCAAGTCATCACCCTCATACATCTCTTGTTTACATCATTCAAACCATTCCTCCACATCTTAATCATCTCTATTCATCCAAACCATTTCCTCATTTTCTTAATCATTCAATCAAATCCCTAATCTTTATCCTAATCATGGTTCATAATCCATATCAAGATCCAATTCCCTCATTCAATGATTCATCCTCATGATTCTTAATCCAATCCCTTGTCAAATTCATTCTTTTCTACTCAATTCTTAATTTGATCCATTTACATCTTCACCCATCATCAATCTTTCTAATCTCATTCACTCAAATCTTCTTCTAATTCAACTTTGCATTATGTCTTTCTACTTTGGACATAGGAGCATTGTCATGAACATTGGACTTTAATTCTAATATCACATTCACTTGTTTTCCATATCATAGTGTTTTTATCAAATCAAATGAAACACTCATCCAATCAAATTCAATCAAATCAATATCAAATCCAATTCGAATCAACACAAAGTCCAAGCTTGCTCCTAGTCCCAAGTTCATATTCCATCCTTCATCAAATCCTTCCTCACTCTTCATCTAACATCTATGGATCTGAATTTGCTTAATCAAATGGTTGACAATCTTCAAAGACAATATGGAGTTCTACCTCCTGTTCAACCTACATATAAAATCCATCCGTTACACTTCATATCCAAATATAATCCATCTCATGTTCATTATTCCTCTACCTTTGACAAGGGAAACCCACCTCATTAGCCTTCAACTATGTACAATTCCATTCATAGGCCACACCATTCCTCAAATGCAAATGACCTTGCCAAGGAAATGGAGAAAATAAAGAATTATCTTTTAGCAAGTCAACAAAAAGAGGCCACCTTCCATGCCATGTCTCCTCTTCCCCCATGTTTCAAGATCCTAGTCCTCATGTCCCATCCAACCCCAACCCTCCTTGTAATCCCCTACCCATAGTTACACCTTCACACAATTCTAGTCCTCCAAAATCTACATCCTGCCCACCTCGTAAGGGGTATTTCTCATCATTCTTGGCTAAGTGTCAAATACAAAATGAAGAGAGCCAATCACCTAAAGTGATACCCCCAATTCCATCTCAAGACCTTCCTCCAAAGCAGGACATTATAGATTCCTTTTCTCCCCTAGATCTGAGCATTTCTCCATCCCCTTGTTCCCCTATCCCTCAAGATCCATTTATCCCCCCTAGTCCATCTCATGATTCCCTTCCTAACCAAGATCAAGACATTCCATGTACCACGTACATTACTGATTCCACTCCATCTCAAGAGTTAGCCTTCATAGCTCCTCCACTTCATGAAGATATTCCTTCCACTCCATCCACTGATATTCCTCCATGTCAAGATCAAATCACCCCATCTCAAGATACCATTAGCCCTCATAATCTTCCACATGATCCTATCCCACCTATGCAATCCACTCATGAACCCCATGCACATGGACTTGTATCTTGTGTTGAAATAGATAAGTATCCCATTAAAGAAATAATATCTCAAGATGTTGGTACACCTTCCACAATTCCTCCTTTAAAACCTAAAGCTTCCCATCATTCCTCTTCCAAGTTCATTTTAGGACCTTATATCCCTATTCCCATTCCTTCCTCCCTTCCATCCATTCTAGGTCCCTATATTCCACCGTAAAACCCTTCCTCCCTTCCATCCATTCTAGGTCCCTATGTTCCCCCACCAAACCCTTCATCCCTTCCTTCCATTTTCAGCCCTTACATACATCCATCCACCATATCCATGTTTTCCACCTCATGCTCCTAGTAAAGATCAACAAAGGCACACATCCTTGAATTCCTTCCAATGTTCACCATCCCTAAGCTCTCCATCTCATTTACCTTCATGCACCCTTACCATGGCCAATGGAAGCAAATTGGATGCCCAAGAAAAAGAGAATGAAGTCAAAAATCCAAAAAAATCCAAGGATTAACATGTCCCCTCTAAAAGACATGTTCACAAAAAGGAAAATACGATCCAAAGAAAACACAAAATGCCACAAAGGCTAAAAAAAAAAAATGTAAAAATTTTGTGGATCCCAAAGCTACTTAATGTAGCAATAAATCTCAAAGAAAACTTCAAAATGGCATCCAATCTTGCTAATCCATCCACGCTTCCACTTTCCAAATCTATTTTGGGTCCTTATGCCCCAAAATCCACCATCCTAAATCCATTGTCTCCTTCCTCCATTTTGGGTCCTTACACCCCACAATTTCCTCCTTTCCATCACCCTTCAAGGTGTGTGCCAATGCTGATCTTTCCGCCTCCTTCATCAACTCATTCACAAGTCTTTCAATCTAACATCCATCAACCATGTCTTCTTCCTACCCACTCTTCCCCCTTAATCCAAACCTTTCCATAAGCCGTTGTCCTCCATTCACTAGCCTGCCAACATCTATGAGCAAATAGTAAAAATTCCTTGAAAAAAGAAAAGAAAAAGAAAATAAAGGAATAACATATCAAGGGATACCATCCATGTATTTAGATGCTTGAGTCCTCCCTTCATTTCCCTATCATGTATCCATTATCTTCCAATTCCACTTATCCCTCTATTCACTTTTCCTTGTCCACTTTCACTCTACACTAGGGGCAAGTTCCATCCATACCACTTTTCCCTACATCTCTTTCATCCTTACATTTACCATTCCTTATCCTTTTCCATCTTTGATCTTGACTTTCCCTTTCCTTTCATCCATCCATATGCACTTTCCATATCCTTTGTGCATTATCCACACACCATCCTACATACTTCCATCATCCTTTTACATATTTGATCTTGACATGCTATCCATATCTTTCATTCAATAGTCCTTCTCATGTTCATCCATTTTCCATCCATACTCCTATATACTTCCATACCCCTTTCATATGTTCTTGATCTTGGTTATCCCATCCATTCCCTTCCATTTCATATCCCAAATTTCAGTCATACCCTCCATATCATCATCCCCTTTTTCATACCCTCCCTCCCATATCCTTTATTCATTCCACTTTTATACCCATGTTTGTGATCAATACTAGAGGCACAATAACAAAAGGTTTATACATGCTTTGGAAGAGCACATGCCTTCTCTTCCTCCATCCACTAGCCTTTACACTATCATTCCATTTTCATGCATCCTTTCCAACCACATTTTCTTTTCATTTTCCTACCCTTTGTATGGGGCATTTGGACTCCTTTGAAACATGGTCCTTGGTTCTACATTTTTTCGATACCATTTCATTTAGCCCCTCATATCCTTTCACCATACTTGTCATCCACCACCTCACGTTGCTTCTCCTCCATTTACCCTAACTTGACTCTCACTTGTCATTGGTTCCATTCAATTCTATCCCACCTTCATTCAATCTAATTCTTCCAACTCACTTCAATTAACTTCATTCATCCTCTCATTCAATCCATTTTCCCTTCTTCTAATTCTTTCACATCAAATCTATTCTACTTTCATCATTCTTCATCCTATCAACATCATTCTTCCAATCTCATCCATGTTCATTTCAATTTCATCTATTCCTCCAACTCCACCATAAAATCATAAAAAAAAAAAAAAAAAATATCACTTGTGCAATCAATACTAATTCCATCAATCTAACCTTGCAATCTTGTACATCAATCTTTACTCAATTCATCACTTTGACCCAATTAGTTGATAATCCATTAACCATATTCAATCATTATTATGGGATGAATCCTTCCCAATCCTTGGATGTGCATTATGCTTAGCATTAGCTTTGCCATCCTTAATCAATCATCATCAATCAGTCCATTCGTGGGTTTTCAACATGACTAGGGGCAAAATGGTGGTTTGATTTTGGTCTTTTGTGCATGGTTGCTTGATTACTTGTATGCATTAGCATTTTTTGCATGTATCATGGTCTTTGCGTCCTATTGTCCCAGGAATCATTATCTTCCATATCATGGTTTCATAAGGCATATGGTTGTATTAGACCCTTTTTTATCATGTACTAGACACATGGTCATCTTGGTTCCTCATACCTTGGTGCATAGTGTCGAATACAATATCAAACTTAGGTTGTTCACATCATTGCAGCATAACTTTTCCCCCTCCCTTGCATCCTCCCATCCATTTTGAGAGAACATCCATTTTCTCCTAACCCACATGTCCTCTCAAGGGGGCATACCCTTCCACCCTCATCATCCTTCCTCATCCTTCCATGACTGGGGCATCATGCTACTAGTCTTATCCTTTCATTCACTATGTTTTATTCTTCTTTGATATAACATTACTAATGCTATATCAAAGAGGGACAAAATGTAGACACATAAATTTGTCCAAATACCCTTAACCTAACCAATTAAATAAATATTCATTATTTATTTAATTCCTTTACCTTAATTAAATAAATTTTACATTTATTTAATTATGTTTGCCTTTCCTTGATTTAAATAAACTAAGGTTTATATATAGATCCTAGCCTTTCCTTGATTTAAATAAGCTAAGGTTTATTTAAATCCAACCCTTTCACTTTAATTAAGTACTTTGTTTACTTAATTAATCCTTTCCTAACCCCCTTGGAATTAAATATTACATTTAATCCTATTTGAGCACATGGCTCCTACTTTTAACCCTCACCTAACCTCACTAGCCAACCTAACCCATCTTGCTAAACCTACCCACTTCCTTAATCATGCTTGCATTGCATAATCACCTAGCTAATCACCTCTTCATCCTAAGTGTGTTCTCACACATGTGTGAGGAATCCTATTCCTCACACATGTGTGAGAGATGTTCACACTTCCCTCATCCCTCATGTCTTGCATGTCTCTTGCACACTTGTCCTCTTGCATGAGAGTCAAGTTGTCTCTCACATGTGTGAGAAGCCATGCCTTCTCACACCTCTTGCACACTTGTCCTCTTGCATGAGAATCAAATTGTCTCACACATGTGTGAGAAGCCATGCCTTCTCACACCTCTTGCACACTTGTCCTCTTGCATGAGAATCAAGTTGTCTCACACATGTGTGAGAAGCCATGCTTCTCACACCTCATTTATCATGTCACCATCAAAGGTTTCTCACACATGTGTGAGCATATTGCCCCCTTTGAATGGTCAAAACCTTAATCCATGTGGAGTCTACTTGGCCTCCACCTCATCGATGCTGAGGGATCCTAGCCCTCCATCTTGCATTCAATCTTAGCCGTCCGTTGCATCCATTTTCCTATAAAAGGAGAGCCCTCTCCTCATTTTTCACAAGCACTATCTACCTCATTGTTATCCTATAGGAATAGTGAGCAACCACATCCGATGAGCAAGGAAATCATCAAACACTTGATGATTTCATGAGGTTTGTATATGTGTTATTTTGATTTCATCAATACTCTTGTTTGTTTCATGTTGTTCATTTACATGTCTTCTTTCATATTTTGAGGTTTTGCATGATAATGTAGGAATGTGCATTAGTTTCTTAGTGCTATTCCTTTATTACATTTTTATGCAACACAAAACTAAAAACAATACAAGCTAATCTCCACTTTTCAAAATTGGTACATGGTGAAAAGTGAGGCAACAATACTTTTTAAGTATTGCATGACATTTTACACAAAAACCCTTTGTACATACAAAAAAATGCATAACAAGCTCAAAAACATGACAAAAAGAGGTTACTTACAAGCACCCAATTATGTCACATGAAATTTCCCAAAGTATCCGTGCGATAATTTTTTGAGTATTACATGAAATTTTACACAAAAACCCTTCATATGTGCAAAAAAATGCATAACAGGCTCAAAAACATGACAAAAAGAGGTTACTTATTGGTGCCTCATACTGCTCTGGTCAGTTGTGCAACTAGCTGCACTTGAAATGGTGTTAGTGAAGAGCAATGTTTCCCAATTCCATGATGCTCTTTGTACCCTTCGAAAGCTCTCTCCAACTCACAAAAGAAAAAATGAATTTGAAAATGACACTTGGGCCCCTTTTATAGCTTCTGATCCTATTTTGACCTAATTTTTAAAAGCTCTCAGAACTACACAAAAATTGCACCCCTGGCTAATTTCAATGTTTTGGATCCATTTTCAAGATCAAAATTGAAATATGAGTTCATCTTGATGGTCAAAATTTTACTTTAAAATTTCACCTTCTTCTAAGCAATTAGTTGACCTTCTGAGACCTAATCTCTAAATCATCGCTGAGGCATCTTCATTTCTTCATGTCTTCATCATTTCTATGATTCATATCTCCTTATATTCACCTTTTCATGTCTAATATACTTTTTTCTACTTGATTTGGTTGAATTTTATACTTTATCTTTCATGGTCAACTCTTGTCAAACTTGGGCATTCTCTCACTTCGTCATAGTCATTCTTGGGTTCTAATCACTTATCTATCATCTTGGACATTTCTATATCTTAATTTATTCATATTTTTCACATTTTTGCATTCCCCTTAAAACATTTTGATTTTAATCTTGCGGGGGCAGAAATACTCTACCATCGCTAGCTACAGTTGCCTATTTCTTAGGAGCATGTGATTGATCTTTTTACTTCCTTCTGATCTATCTACTTTGCTAGGGATTAGTATTATTCTTGGATTCTAACATCATCTTCTCCTAGTGTTTAGTACTATCACTATCAGGCTATACATTTAGGATTTCCTATCTCTTTCTGCACTTCTTTCTTTGGGACTAGATACCTATGTCTATTGCTGCTTGCTTGGCTTCTATTTTCTTTAACATAATATTTTCTCAGATCGATCACACATTAGTCAAAAAGGGGCAAATATAGTCACCCAAAAATGGTAATCTAGACTATTAGCCCCCTTCTTAGCATTTAGGCTAATTTAATTAACCATTTACCTAGACTAAATTGCTAATAATCAATTAATTTGGTTATAACTTATAGTTGGAATATGCTATTCTAAGTTCATTATTTGATTAAAAGAACATGTCTCCTTTTAATTAAATAAAAATACCCCATTCTTCTAACCCACTTAAAGTGCACACATAAGGTTCTTTTCTATTTTTGAAATCAAAAGAAAAGCTTAGGAGACTTTTATCTTATATGACAAGTAAACTCATTTTCTATTGGTTGACTTGTGTGTGCACACGAATCCCTCCCATTTTTGAATTCAACCATTGATCATCCACTCTTTCAACCTTGATCTCTACCATCCATATGACTTCAACAACAAGAGACCTTCTCCCCTCAAAGCATCCACACTCTTGAGAATGGTTATGCTGCAGGATTTTCATTAGAGTACTTGAGAGCTTCTTTTGGAGAGCAACATTTTCTTGCATTCATCATTTTCATCCATGGCATTTTTATTTTGCATAACATTTTTATCTTAGCTTGCATATAGTGTAGTTCTTTTCTTTTTGCAAGTAGCTTAGAACACATAGTTTAACTAGGATTGCTATAATACTATCATTTGTGTCGCTTAGTTACATTGTGCATTCCATTTCTAGAATAGTTAAATTTTGCATTGCATATATTCAAGATTCTTTGACATCTGCATTCTTTCTCTTGCTCAAAGAATCTCCCAATTCATGGTTTACTAGCAAGGTCTGCATCTCTAAGGCTCAACTAAGAGCCATTTTGTGTTTATTGTATGCTTTTCCACTCCATGATTAGGGAGCTCTAAGATGACATTCAAGCTTTCCAACCCATGGAAAACCTTGGATAGAAGGGCTTAGAGAAGTGCACTCATTTTGGTGTATAGAGCAAAGCATTTTCAAAAGAAATGAATAAAGAATTTGAGACATCCATGTTTGGTGAGATAAAATTCTTTTTTGGGTTATAGATATAGTAGAAAAAAATGGTATCTACATCACTCAATCTAAGTATATCAAGGACATACTAAAGAAGTTTGGAATGGAAGATTCAAGACTAGTCAGAACCCCTATATCTATTGGACATAGGATCTCCAAAAATGATGATTCCAAATAAGTACATTAGTCCACATATAGATCAATGATTAGATAATTACAATATATAGTACATACAGGGCTTGATATTGCTCTAGTAGTTAGAATGGTGGCAAGATTCTAAGAAATTCCTAAAGAAAATCACATGATGATAATCAAAAGAATCATGAGATATCAAAAAGGTACTGAAGACTATGGTTATGGTATAAATTTGGAGGCAACTTGGACTTGAAGGTATTTACTAATGTTGATTGAGTAGGAAGTATTGATGACAGAAAAAGCACTAGTGGTGGAGCATTCTTTCTTGGTAAAAGAATAGTATCTTGGATAAGCAAGAAGCAAAATTGTACATCTCAATCCACAATAGAGGCATAATATGTGGTAGTAGTAGTTAATAGTTCTAACATTGTTTGGTTCAAATAACTATTGGAAGGAATGAAGATAGAAGTCAAGGATCCAATAGTCATATATTGTGATAATACTAATGCAATCAAAATATCAAAGAGTCCAGTGATGCATACCAAAACAAAGAACATTGCTATAAAATATCATTTCTTAAGAGAGTTGGTGTAGAATAAAGAAGAATACAAAAGAATAGATTGTAGATATATTCACCAAGTCATTACCTAAGGATGCATTTTTGTATCTAAGAGATAAGCCAGGGTTCGTTCCCCTATCTAAAATTCACTAAATAAAGCTTAGTGATGCATCAACAAGAGCTAAGTTGAAGATCAATCAATCGGTGTAGAATTGACAAGGGTATATTACAAATGAATCAATACTTAAGGTACTTTTATATTAACAAAGTTGTTTTCTTTGGCATGTTCTATCAAAGAGGGGGAAGTTTACTATCATATCTCATAGAAATTTTTATCATTCCGAAGAAGGAGAAGTTTTTTGTAAGAGGGAGAAAGTTCTATGAAAGAACTTGATAGAAGTTTTTGTAGATAGAGGAAGAATCTAGTAAAAGGAAGAGCTCATACTGATAGAGGGAGTTCTCAAGAATAGATCCAAAATTTTATTGTGTTATGACATGTTGTGCTGCCACCAATGTCAAAGAGGGAGATTGGTGGATACAATTGATTAATTGTGTATTGTCTTTGATGTTACACAAATATTATATCATTATCAATTAGTATATGCAAGGATCACTTGGGTAATGAAGGTAGTTTTCTATGTCTACTAAGTATTCCTATGGTTTCCTAGTTTAGAAGGTAGTGTCTATTAAGTTCACTCATGCATCAAAGGGAAGTATGAAAAAAATGAGTGTTAACCGAGCTCTCTTAGTTAATAAAGAAAATTTGGATAGAACCAATTCTATTTGAGCTCACTTAGTTTCGAAAGGATTTTCATGAGTTTGAAATGTTAACCAAACTTCTATTGGTTAACATAGGAAATTTCTTCTGAGTTAGTGTCCACCAAGCTAGGTTGGCTAATTAATGATTTTCTTATTTTGGAATATTAAGCTTATTTTATTTATCTATTGGTTCTAGCTGACTAAGGTGATGAATATTAATTATTCTAAGTTGTATTTGAGTGGACTTGACAATATGAAAGATATAAGTATAAGGTCAGGTTGTGGTTTCAAAGTGTGTAACTATGAAGAAGTTATAAATGTATTGAAGATGAAGAGAGGAAGAAAATTTGAAGGATAATTAGAATATCCTTATGGAAAAGAAAAGCTATCCTCAATCAAGAAGGATCAAGTACAAGCCAAAATAGAGCTTTTTAATCAACAATTTAGTTGCATTGAAATTAGGTCATCTCATTGTTACTCTCTAGTCATTGTCGCAGTGATCTAAATCTCTTAATAGAGTTTTCTTAATAGTTATTTCCAAATCCTTTAACAAGGTGGTAGTTCTATTTAATTGTCTAAAGACTTCTAACAAGGCGAATATGGAAAGGGTGATTAAAGAATTTAATAGGGTGACACCTAACAATGTGTTTTGTAACCTTTAATAGGGTTGGCTCCTAATAGGGCTCACTTTAGAATAGTGAAAATAGTAACTAGTTGTAATTGGTGGTTCTTCCCAAATTGTGTTCCCACATTAAATCTTGGTGTCAAATGTGTTCATGGTATTTATTTTTATGTGTTTCCAATTAAGTTAAAGTATGGGTAATCACAGTTGACATCCAAAGTTTTCATGTTAAGCATTTATTGAGCACTTTTAGTAATTACGAAGTTACAATAGTTTATGTGTGTTTACTAAGCATTAGTAGAATTCCATTTTTAGATTTTATTTTATTATGATATATAAGGGATCATGGATTTATTTTAGTAGTAATTGATTCACCCCTCACACACCCCACCCCCCCTCAATTACTCCTCTTATGTTTCCAACAGACTAGTGCAAGAGCACCCTAGGGTCTTATTTAGATTCTAGTGCATTTTGGCTTGTATGCGGTTCTATCCAACCACCAAGGTAATAAGGACTTTTGATAAGGTCCCAAGAGAGATGTGATGTGTGTTTGTAGATAGGTGTTCTTAGGGTCATGCTTATGATTTGTTTTCAGTAAGCCTAATGCTAAGTCCTCAAAAAGTCAAAATGGGTCAAATGTTGACCAGTTCACTAAAATGGAGTGACAATTATACATTTTGTATTTTAAAGTTTTTTTTATGACCATATGATGAGATTTTATTAAAATTGTGCATGGGTGGATAGTAGAAATGTGAAATTAGAAAAAGATGTAAAAGTTGCTCATGATAACTTTGCAACTTTAAAAAGTTGTCATCACAACATTTCCTATAATATAGGAAGTATCTCAAAGGAATCCTAACCTCAACCTTAGGATCTAAACATGAGGGGTTGAAATATTTAAGGTTAGAAAAACCCTAATTTTGGAGTTAGTTGTTAGATTGTACAATTTGCATTGGAAAAGACACTTAATTTTGCATGACAGAGAGACTTTTGCCTTCGTCCATACTTTGAATGGATTAATGTGAGTCATTGAGGTATTTATTCTTCTTACATAATTAAATTTTGTGGAGCTAATTTGAATAGTTTGAATTGTTTTTTGTCATTTTGAAAAATCCTTAATTTCCTTTGGTTCATTGTTCTAAGCAGTGTCAATTAGGTAAATTTGAGCCATACTTGAATTGTCATGGTTGAAATTCAATGGAAACTTGAAGTCAAGTAAGGGATACTATAAATACATGTTTTGAGGTTGTAGTTTTTAGGGGACCTATTTTTTCTATCAAGCCCTAGTCAAGTGTAGGGGTATTCTAGATGGGAGTTTGCATAGAATGGTAGCAAGAAAGCCTACAAGATTGGTTGGTTAGTGCCAGTGTAATGCAGGAGCATCCAGAGGTATAAGGGCAATCTTGTGTCACCCAAAAAAAATGTACTTAGACTTAGTTTCTGTTTCATGTGTTTTCATTTCTAGATACCCATTTGGGTCAAATAAAGGTTCCAACTCTCACAGTTCCACTATTAGTGTTCTAGGATAGAGTATTTAAACACCTTGGGATACGTGTAAATGCCAAAAAATAGGAGTATGTAATTGAGCCATCATTTTGGTGAACTAGAAAGTATAAATTGGCTGGATGAGTGTAATTGTAATTTAGAGCATTCCAGAAAAAGAATCAGGTCAAAAGGCTCCATAGTTTGAAAGTTATTGCAATTTTTTGATTTTTGGAGACCTCCTAAGAATGCTTCAAAGTCAGGTTAGGGGCATTAAATGACCTAGAAAAGGACCAAAAATGGGGGATGAGTAAATCTAGTCCATAAGGCTATAGAGATCTTCGAGAGCTTTCTGAAAATGTAAACGGTTTGTTAATCGGAGCTACAGTTCAAAAGTTATGCCTCCCGAAAGTTTGGTTACCATTTTTGGATTCTTCTAGATTTGCACCAACTTCTAATGCGGCTTTTGGAGCCTTCTACTTGGTCAGTGGATGCCTACTAGCACTTTCTAGAATGTATTCCTAGTCCTTAACCCTCCGAGTTCTATTTAAGGACCTTACTGGCATTATAAAGGGCAGTTCGGAGTGGAGTTTGAGAGGAGGTACCAAAAGGAGAAATTATCTCTAGTTTTGTGCTATTGTAAGCCCTTTAGGGTATGTTTTGAAGTCTATTATCTCTATACTGAATGTACTAGCTTATTTTCATAGTTAATACAATTTCCCTTTTCCTGTTGTGTCCATTCTGTGATTGGGTTGTGTCCCCATCACAATCAATGGTTGGATTAAGTAAGGACATGTGTCCTTGATAAGTGACTACAAGAATAGTAGTGGTGAAGTTGAAAATAACACCTAATGGAAGTCAAGATCGTTAACTGGTTCACATGCCCTATAAACTCAAGAAGATAGGGGTTTGGTGATAGTCCTATGTACATACACCTTAGAGATATAAAACCTAGGAAATATGTAGAAAGAATCCCTAAATAGGTTGGGGTTTTTCTTGGAGAAGTTGAGAGTTCTTCCAATAAAACTAATTTTAGGTGGCTTAATTGGGCAATGATAACTACAAGGCCTAAAACATGAAATGTAAGAACTCGATGGAAAATCCGAAGAAGAATCCATCCAAGTGGATCAAAATTGATTAAAAATAAACATGGAATAGCAAGGACACCTATTCCTAGTCCCAAGATTAGTTTGGGAGCATGAAGGCTAAGTTGAGCACATGAGAGCATAGTTGAGTTGAGGAAAATAGTTGAGTGCTTGAAGTTGGTGGTGAGTTCCATAAGGAGAAAGGGGATCCTAGGAGTGATCTCTAAGTAGGGTAGAGTGGAATACCTTGGTAAGACCAAAGAATAAGTCTTAAGAAGAGAGAGTGATCTTCAAAGATAGTACTCCCCATCGATACTTCATATTAAACCACAAAAAAATCTCAGGCTATATAGAGCCAAACACATTTATGAAATTGATAACATCTAGGTAGGTATTTTAGGCATTGAGATAAATTAACTTTCATTACATTTTAAATTATTTTTAAGTAGACATAGTTTACATGAGTTTTTAGGTACAATTAGTACAATTTAGTTATATAGATGATAATATATTGATAAGTGATATACTATTTCTATTATATTTTAATTCATGATTTTATTTGTTACACACCATGTCATTTTCAAATATTCTTTAATTATTCAACATTATTATATCTCTATTTTCATTGACTTATATACTTTCATTGTAACCTCAAGATTAGGATTTTATCTTAATGGTCCATTTATTAGTAGTGCTAGATTTATCTAGTTCAATCTTAGAGAATAAACCTAGAACTAAAATCATTAAAATTTTAATTCATATTTTATTCTCCATTTCAATTACTTGTTATAGGTTTACATATCACATGTTTACAATTAGGTAGGATACTCTTTAATGTTATTGAGTTGATAGGCTTCTTCTCTACAAAAGACTTTAACTAGATTGTTTGGACAATCCATTAGTCTTACACCAAGAAATAAGGAAATTGGTGTTAGTAAGTTAGCATAAAGAATGCCTACATTCTATCCCACCATCTAATCTTCCATGTATTTTCCTTGGAAGAAGATCTCATGTATTTTTCTCAACACCACTTGGAGTAACTCACATAAAATAATGGTGGTGGTATCAATAAGTGCAACTTTGGGTTGTGTTGCAAGTTCACACATGTCACATTAATTACTGAGGGGTCCCAATAGTGACATCATTTAATGTAGTGGAAACAAACCTTGTTGAATAGTTATTTTAGATGTTAAAATAATACATTTTATATTACACCTTGTAGAAAAAAAAATTACATAAAGAAAAGTAAGCCTTGCTCCATAATTTTAATTTGGTCCAAATCTTGCATCTCAAATTTTGAATTAAAAATTAGGTCTTAATCTTTTGTTTGAGACTATGCACCTACATTATATAATACAAGAAATAAATCAATTCTTCTTTAGTATATGTGTTTTATTGAAATTATTCATCTTCACTCTATCCAAGTTAATCCTTTTTTACTATTTTTCTGTGGGTTGAAATATGTTAAAAATAACGTCCACCAAGATAACTAAGAAGGGGGGGAATGAATTAATTATCCAATCTAAAACATGTAATTAGCAAATGTAATGATCACAAGAAGATAACCATACACAATAATACCAGATTTATTAACTAGCGAAACCCTTGATCAAAAGGAAAACCCTAATCGGGATGGCACCTATTAAATGATGTACTAATATATAAGTTCTTCACAAAAGTATGACCTTTATTAGAAGCCAATGAAATACATACAGAGCATGATATCAATCCCTATTAGGAGACTATGAATCCCTATGAGGAGATTCCAACCCCACTAGGAGTTGTGTCAACTGTGGTAGGAGTTGTGAAAGCCAGAAGGACCCATTGTCCAAAAAACATCAAGGGCAAGACTACCAAATTCATTGTCCAACTAACCTTTTTATTATTCCTTTCAGAACAATACCAAAAGATCAACTATCCACTAGCACTCTTTGCTAAACAATTACTTTTCTCTTTCATCTTGCACCTACTACACCAAATACTTTTCCAATCTCAATAACAGATCCCCAAACTTGCATCATACAAATCCCATAGATCTTACATTTAATTCACACTTACAATTCTCTTACTTTCTTTCTTATATCACATATTCTACACCTAAACTTACATAAAATAACTTTTCTCTATACCAAGTCCTAAAATTAATTTTTTGAGTTAACTTTGAGGCTTTCTTAATAAAAAATTACAATAGGAGCTTATTTGGATAAAACAATACATGCTAGATTACACCTTTTCACAATTACATAACACTATCGGCTCATAGTCTTCACAAATATTTACACATGCAACCTTAGACTTTGCACACTCAACCACATCATTAATATGATGCATTCTACCTTTTTCTAAGTGTGCTCAACCAGATTCTATACACGTAAGGATATATAATCCAATTATCAAAAACCATATCTTAGGAACTCTATGTTAGAAATATAAGAGGAGTAATTGAGAAGGGAGTGGTGAATCAGTTATCGCTAAAATAAACCCCAGATCCCTTAAATGTTAGTATGCAAACTAAAAATTGAATACTGCTAAAGCTTGGTAAACACATATAGAATGTTGTAACTCAGTAATAACTCAATCTTGATAAATACTTAACATATAAACTTTAGATGTTATCTATGATTACCATTAATTTATCTTAGTTGCAAACACACAAAAGAAAATAGCATGAACACATTTGACATTGAGATTTAATGTGGAAACCCAATTTGGTAAAAATCACCAATTGCAGCTAGTAATTGTTTTCACTCTTTTGAAGTAAGCCATGTTAGGAGCCAACCCTATTAAAGGTTACAAAAAACACTATCAGGTGTGACTATATTAAAGAATTTAATCACCCTATTAGGAGTGGCCTTGTTAGAGGTCTAGAGACAACTCAATAGAACTGCCACCTTATTAGAGAATTTGTAAATAGCTATTAAGCTAACTTTTTAAGGAGATTTAGATCACTGCTACAATGGTTAGAGTATAACAATGAGATGACCTGATTTGAATGCAACTTATTTGTAAATTACAGATCTCTGTTCTAGCTTATACTTGATCCTTCCTGATCAAATATAGCTTTTCTGCTCCACAAGAATATTCTTCTTATCCTAAAAATTCACTTCCTTTTCTCATCATTAAATCTTCAATAACATCTTCATACTTTCACATTCACTCACACTTTGAAATCATAACTTGTCCTTATACTTATATCCTTCATACTATCAAGTTGGCTAAAATACAACTTAGAATAATTAATATTCATCACCTCAGTCATTTGGAATCAACAGATAAGACAATTAAGCTTAATATGCCAAAATAAGAAAATCCTTTGTTAGTTGACCTAGCTTAGTAGAAACTAACTCATAAATAATTTTCTTTGTTAACCAATAGAAGCTCGATTAACACTATAAACTTGTGAAAATTCTTTGGCAATTGAGTGAGCTTGGTTAGCAATGGTTCCATCCAACTTTCCTTCATTAACTAAGTGAACTTTGTTAACAGTCACCTTTTGCATACTTTCCTTTGGCACCTAATTTTGAACTTAGTAGACACTGCCTTTTGAACTAGGAAACCACATGAATTCTTGATAGACACATAAAACTATCTTCATTGCTCAAGTGAGCTCAGCATATACTAACTAATAATAATACGATATTTGTGTAACATCAAAGACAATACAAAAATAATTAGTTGTATCCAACAATCTCCCTCCTTGGCATTGGTGGCAACACAACATGTCATAGCACAATAAAAAAATTTATTTGTTCTTTTAGAATTCCCTTTGTTAGTATGAGCTCTTTCCTTTCACTGAATTCTTCTTCTATTTGCAACAACTTCTACCAAGTTCATTTAGAACTTTCACCCTCTTATAGAAAAATTCTTCTTCTTTGAAATGAAAATAAACTTTTCCTTCTTTGTGTTCCTTACTTTTATTTTGGTTCCAAAAAAATTTCAAAAATATAACAGTAAACTTCTCCCTTTGACAACACATGCCAAAGACAATAATTCTATTAATACCAATGTACCTTAAGTACTAATTCATTTTCAATACGCCCTCACCAATTTTACACCAACTAATTAATCTTCAACTTGCTTCTTGTTGATGCATCACTAAGCTTTATTTAGTAAGCTTAAGATAGGGGAATGACCCCTAGCTTACCTCTTAGATACATAAATGCATCCTTAGGTAATCACTTGTTAAAAATGTTTGCAACCAATTCCTTTGTATTAATGTATTCCAATATGGCTTTTTTCTCTTGTACTAGCTCTCTTAATAACTGATATTTTATAACACTGTGCTTTGTTTTGGTATGCATCATTGGATTCTTTAATATGTTGATTGCATTGGTGTTATCATAGTATATGACTATTGGATCCTTGATCTCTATCTTCATTCCTTCAAACAATTGTTTGAACCAAACAATGTTAGAGCTTTAAATGTTGTTGCTAGATATTTTGCTTCTGCTATGGATTGAGATGTACAATTTTGCTTCTTGTTTGTCCAAGATGTAGACACCTAAATTTTATTACATCAATATGTAATCATATTTAGTCATCTCCTAGGATATTATTGATTAAATATTTACTATTTAATTAATTAATCATCATCCCCTAGTTAATTAATTAATTTAATTAACTATAGTCCAATTGATAAAATCAAATGATCACCCAAAATCAATTTATCAATTAAATCCCATTTCCTCTATTAAATTGAATAAATCATCAAATATATTCAATTTAATTCTATACTCTCATTTTAATGAACAAAACATTTAATAAATTATCTAAAATCCTAAAAAGCTTTCCTAAACCCTATCCTAACCCCTAATCCAACCCATTCACCCATATTAACTTCACTTAGCCTCCTAACTAACCTATCCCATCAAAGCTAAATCACTTACCCCCTAACCTCCCTTCTAAGCTAATCCTAAACCCCCTTCTAATCATTTGCACAACCATAAACATGGGTTAACACTTGCTAACCCAAACCAAAGTCAACAAATATTTTCTCCCCTCACCCTCCAACATTTATGACTCTTACATATTCAACCACCCCCATCAAGCCTTTGACCAATGCATATCCTATCCTCTCACATGCACACTCCTTGTGACACTTGTCACCTCCCAATTGGTGCTAAACAAGCACAATCCTTGTGCCCCCTTTTGAGTACATCCTGACCCTCCCTCACCATCTCATCATCTTAACATCTTGACCATCCATTTATCCAACCCTTGGCCTATAAATTGAACTTTCTTCCTTCACAAAATGAACCACCTTCCATGCAAAGTTATAATACTATTTTGAGAGCTCAAAACTACCAAAATACCATTATAATGTTGAAATCACTCCATGAATCCATTGTTGAAAGCTTGCTTCATTCACTCCATCCATCCATCTAAATCTTGAGCATATCTTGTGAGCATACACATCTTAAATTAGGAACAAATCTATTTCATCTTGTGTTATACCATTAGGAGCCTACAATTCTTGGTTTGCTTCCTTTTGTGGTGATAACAATTGGTCCTATCTTAAGTGTTAACTACTTTAGTTGTGTTAATACTTTTTTTATTAGTTAGAATTCAATTTTTACTACTGACCTAGGTGATACATTTTGGCATGCCTCGTAGTGGGACCCCACATTTGGGTCAATCTTATTTATTTTTGGGTTTTTTTGTGTTAACTACCCAAAGTAACCTTGCTTTCTTATGTGTTTTTGTGATAAGTTTTCTGATTTAGTTGTAGGTATGTAGGTCATCCTATGGAAATCACTCTCCTAATAGTCTAATCATTCTTCATTTTTGAATAGTTAAAAATCAGCTGGTTTTGTGATCCCACAAGCTTAGGGATGCGATCTCATGACTATGGGAATGTGACTATTTTTCGATGAGAATGCGAACCCATGACTGTGATTTTGTAGTTCATCCCTAATTAGTTGCTACCATGTGTTACAGAACAGTCTTGCATCCTTGCTAGTCTTTTGTTCTACAGGAACACTAGAAAAGCTTGCGAGATTACTTCCATTTTCCTACGAGAATGCAACCATTGACTAGTCAAACTTTCAAACTAATTCCTATCATTGACCTTTCAAACTTGCTGAAGTATTTTTTTACAAGAATGCTAAGAAGTAAATCTATGGGATTAATTTTTTGCAAGATCGAACTATGTTTTTTTGAACCCATGGCTTAAATTTTCATAGTTTTCACAAATTTTTGTCCTGCATTCCCGTGGACCTTTATTGTATTCCCACGTTTGTGGGATCAGCGCTCAAATTTGTGAGTTCATACTATTATTTGATTTTCTCAAAATTATGACAGTTTTCCATGTAGGTTTTTAAGCTAATAGGTATAAATCAAAATTTGACTTTTAATGGTTCCATAGAATATGGACTATTCTGAGTTGATTTACGCATATCAAAAATAACAAAAAAAAGTTAAAAATATTTTTCCCATAGTTAAACTTTGATTTTGGGGATTTTTGGGTGACTAATCAGATTGATTTTTTGTAGCATTGTAGGTTGGAACATCTTACAAACCTAATCATGTTTTTTGTAGGTTTTTCTTAGAATGAACTTGCACATTTAAATACATCTCTCATTGAATGAATGCCACTTAAATCAATCTTGAATGCTATGGACTAAAATCATCTTTTTATTGGAATACATGCTTAAAACAATAAACACAATCTTGAATGCCAAAGATCAAATCATCATTGCAATGCCTCACATTTCAAATTTGGGCATAAAAAAATTTAACTCAATTTTGAATGCCTAAACATCAATGAACATTGCAAATTGATAAATTTGAATGCTCTAAAAAGTAAGACGTTCTTATCCTTTTTCAAAGCTTTCATCCTCAAATTTATTTATGTTGGCAAACTCTTGATTTCCATTATGCTAACGATGCTGTCAATTTGGAATGAACATTGTATGTCATAAACATGAGTGTCTTCAATCATAGCTTACAAAACTTAAACCATCAAATGGAAAAGAATAAGTGTTTTTTAAACCCAAGATCACTTATGTGATATTGTTTTACACTCTTTAGGAGGCCTACTTGGGGATTTCATCAACCCTTGGGATGACCTCAAATCTAGTGTTTTGGTAGAGTATAAATATTTGCAGGTGAATCGAAAGACACCTCTCTTGGAAGCATAATCTTGTCACTCTTGGCTAACCCCCAAAGAAATTTATACCTTTGGGAAGTGAAGGTGGAGATTTGGGTTACCATCTCCTCCTGACTATGTGGCATTATTTTCTTTCATCTACAGATTTGGGCCTCATGTACCTTGCGTATATTGAGGAAACCTCAGGCTAATCTTGTATATCCTAACAAACATTTTATAGGGTTGTTGGTGTGTTTGACATGCTTTCATGTTCAAAAACCTCCCCATATTCTAGAATAAATCAAAAAAATTTGCTAAAGATATCACTTATCTATCCTTTGAAATGGTTGTTAGCAAGTCCATTCACAACAACCCAACCATTTGTCAATCCTTCAACCTAAATGAAATGCATACTTAGCATAGTCACTACCTCATCCAAGATTCATCCAAGCTTCCAAGCTTTCCTGAAGGGGACAAAACCCAATCATAGAATGGACACAAAAAGAAAAGGAGAACTTTATTAACTATGAAAATATGCTAGTACACTTAGTGCAAAGAAAATAGACTCCAAAACATGCCCTATGGGCTTACAATAGCATAAATCTGGAGATAATTTCTTCTCCCAGTACCTTCTCTCAAACTACACTCTGAACTGCCTTTTACAATACCAAAAATGTCCATAAATAGACCTCAAATGGTTAAGGATTAGGAATACATTCTAGAAAGTGCTAGTTGGCATCCACCACCAAAAATTGAAGGCTTTAGAAGTTACTTTAGAAGTCAGTACAAAATTAGAAGAATCCAAAAATAGTAGCCAAACTTTCAGGAGGCATAACTTTTTAACCATATCCCTGATTGAAGAACCGTTTACATTTTTGGAAAAATCTCAAAGTGATTTATAGCCTTAAAGATAGGCTTCACTCATCCCCCATTTTTTGGCCCTATACAAAGTCATTTAATGCCTCAAACCTGACTTTGAAGCATTCTTAGGAGGTCTCCAAAAACCAAAAAACTATGATAACTTTCAAACCGTGTAGCCTTTTAACTTGATTCTTTTTTTGGAATGTTCTAAATTAAAATTTTAATCCTCCCTCTATTTTACACATTCTAATTCACCATAATTATGGATCAATTACATAGTCCTATTTTTTTGGCATTTACATGTATCCCAAGGTGCTTAAATACTCTAACCTAGAACACTAATAGTGGAATTGTAAGAGTTTGAACCTTTATTTGACCCAAATGGGTATCTAGAAATGAAAACACATGAAATAGAAACTATGTCTAGGTGTAATTTTTTGGGTGACACAGGATTTCCCTTATACCTCTGGATGCTCCTGCATCAGACACCCAAGGTAGATTGAAAAATGACCTTGTCACTTTATGGATGGTAGAGGAAATTTGAAATTGGAAACCTCAGCTGCTGATATCCAAGTTGAGTCCTCTATCAGTCATCCTTTCCACTTAACTAGATATTCTTCATACTACCTATTTCTAGTACTCCTGCCCACAGGACTATCTAGAATCTCTTCTATCTTGTCCTCCTTAGAAGTAGAAATTGGACATGGATCTAACATCAACTCCTCATCTACACCATCATCATGATACTTTGTTAAATCTGTAATGTTGAAGATAGGAGAAATGTGAATTCCATCTAGCAACTCCATCTCATATGTTTTTCTTGAGTCGTGTTTCTTCAAAATTTTGCAGGGGCCAAATTTCTTCATTTTTAACTTGTTGTAAGTACCTACTAGAAATCTTTTCTTTCTTAAGTGTACCATGACTAGATCCCCTACTTGGAACTCCTTATGTCCTCTCCTTTGATTAGCCCTAGCTTTATACTATTGATTCATCCTGATAATGTTTTCCTAGACCTCCTCATTTAGGCTCTTGATATGTTCAGCAAACTCTTTCTCTTCTGCACTTGTCCTCTCCCTTTGCTCCATCTTCCTCAATTCGAGTGTAGTCCTTGGGCTACTTCCATATACAATTTGGAATGGTGATTTAGCAGTACTCCTATTTATAGAGTTATTGTAAGCAAATTCTTCTTGTGGTAGAATAAAATCATATCCCTTGGGCTTATCCCCAATTAAACATCTTAACAAATTGCCTAGACTTCTATTTACTACTTTTGTCTAGATGTCAGTCTGCGGATGATGTGTGGAACTGAATTTCAAGTCCATTCTCAACTTCTTCCATAATGTTCTCTAGAAATACCCCACAAATTTAGTGTCTCTATCAAAAATTATACTCTTTGGGAGGCCATGTAGTCTTACCATCTCTCTAAAAAACAAGTTTTCAATATGGATAGCATCATGAGTTTTATGGCATGGAATGAAATGTGCCATTTTGGAGAACCTGTCAACAACCACAAATACTGAGTCATTACCCCTTTGTGTCCTTGGTAATCTAGGAACAAAATCGATACTTATTTCCTCCCATGGCTTTGATGGAACAGGCAATGGTTGATAAAGTCCAGTATTGTGACTAAATCCCTTGGCCACCTAACAAACCTGATAACCCTATACAAACTTCTTCACATCTCGTGAAATTTGAGGCCAAAAATAATGTTTTGTAAGAATGGAAATGGTCTTATCTCGACCAAAATGTCTTTCCATATCTCCACTATGTTTCTCCTTAATCAGATTTTCCCTCATGGAACTCCTTGGAATGCACAATTGACCACCCTTGAACAACATACCATCCTGAATCAGATAGTCTAACCACTTAGTTCTGTCTATAGCAACATGTTCTTTACAAGCTTTCCATGCCTCAACAAAATTAGGATCCTTAGGGTACAGATTCTTTAGTTCATCAAACCCAACTACTTCAACCTACATTACTATAAGCAACAACTGCCTCCTACTTAATGCATCTACAACCCTGTTAGATTTTCCACTTCTATGCTTTAACACAAATGTATAGCTCAGCAAGAACTCTACCCACCTCATATGCCTCAGGTTCAATTTAGCTTGGCTATTTAGATACTGTAATGCTTGGTGATCAGTATATAAAAAAAAATCCTTTGGAAATAAATAATGTCTCCATTTCTTTATGACATGAACTATTGCATAGAACTCTTGATGATAAACACAATACTTCTTTTTTGCATCATTCAATTTTTCACTAAAATATGGAATAGGTTTACCTTATTGGCTTAATAAAACCCCAATAGCACTGCCACAAGCATCACAATCCACTTGGAACACCTTGCTAAAATTAGGAAGTGCCAATATAGGTTGTTTTTTCACCCTCTTCTTCAACAATTCAAAACTTCTTGCATCTGTCACAGTCCATTTGAATTCTTTTCTTTCCCCTCTAATTGTGTTAGTTAGGGGTGCACATATGCCACTGAAATTCTTAATGAACTTCATATAGAAACCAAACAAACCATGAAATGATCTCACCTCAGTAGTAGACCTTGGAGTAGGCCATTCCAAGATGGCTTTTACCTTCTCTTGATCCATTTTGAGACCTTCAGGTGATACAACAAACCCTAGGTAGACTAACTCCTTTTTAGTAAAGCTACACTTCTTCAGATAAATTAACTATTTCTCTTCCCTCAACCTTTTAAGGACACTACAAATATGCAATAAATATTCTTCCAAAGTCTTGCTGAAAATTAAAATATCATCCAAATAGAAAATAAGAAATTTTCCCAAGAACTTCTTAAGTACCTCATTTATAAGCCGCATGAAGGTGCTTGGGGCATTCATTAGTCCAAAGTGCATGACGAGCCACTCATAGAGACCCTCCTTGGTCTTGAAGGAAATTTTCCACTCATCTCCTTCTCATATCCATATCTAGTGATAGTCATTTTTGAGATCTATCTTTGTGAAGTACTAAGCTCCACTCAAGCAATCCATAAGATCACCATTCTTGGCAGAGGAAATTGATACTTGATGGTTATCCTATTTATAGCTTGAGATTTTGTACACATTCTCCACTCTCCATCCTTCTTTGGTGCCAGTACTATAGGTACTACACATGGACTCAGGCTCTCTTGAATTAAAGCCTTCCTCAATAGCTTCTGAACCTATTTGTTTAGCTCCCCAATTTTAGTAGGTTTCATCCTATGAGCAACCTTGTTAGGAAAACTAGCTCCAAGGATTAAATCTATCTGATGAGTAATTTTCCTTATTGGTGGCAATCCTTCTAGAAAATTATCAGAAATGATATCTCCAAACTCACTCAATAAATCTAAAACCTCAAGTGGTATTTCACTACTACCTTCCTTATCTTTTCTAGGAATCAAAGCATAGCACATACATTGATGTTTCATGCCATCTAAAAACTTTCTTCCATCAACAAGAAAGATCCTAGCACTACTGCATACCTTTTCACCTTCCTTTACCATGGGCTTCAGTTTGTGGTGAACTCCATCCTTTGTCAGAGAGTATGTGTTTGCATGATCATCATGTACTGCATTCATATCAAACTGCCACAATCTTCCCAACAATAGATGGAAAACATCAATTGGAATAATATCACAGAGAACTTCATCATGGTAACTCCCAATTTTGAACTTCACTAAACATTGTTCACTTACTAGGACCTTATGATCATCCTTTGCCCAAGTGATCCGATAAGGCTGGGGGTGTTTCTCCCTCTTGAGCTTCAACTTAGAGACCATCTCTTCTAACACCAAGTTGTCAATACTACCACCATCAATGATCACATCACAACATTTATTCTCACACTTGCACCTAGTATGAAATAGACTCTTCCTTTGTCCCAGTTCAATCTCACCACTTAGTAGGACCCTTTACTTTACTAAAGTCTCTCCTCTCTCTACATCCTCTAAATGTGATGACTATGCATCCTCATCCACATGAGTAAACCTAGCTTGGCCCTTAGCTCTCTTATCTATCCTTCCTTGTCATTAAGGGCATTCAAAGGCACAATGGCCTTGTTCATTGCAATGGAAATAGGTACCATAGAAACCTCATCTTCCTGAACCTTGTCAACATCCTCTACCTCTTCCTCTCTGATCTTCAAAGTTTTGATCACATGAGTAGTTGAAATCCTTGTTCCTTTGGTTCCTGCTAGTACCCACATCTTCCTTTTTCTTTTGGGTCTAATTTTGACCTCTAGATGACTTAGCACTACCTCTTCCTCCTTAACCGCACCATCTTTATCTCCCTTCAAACTTTTTATTTAGCTTCTCTTCAACTCATAGGGAAAACTGGGATGCCTCTTCAACACTGGTCATTCTTACCAGACTTAATTCCTCTTGGATGCTAGGTCATAACCCACTGATATAACGAGAAACCTTCTCCTTATTTTCTTTTGCATGTCCTACTCTAATCAGAAGTTGATAAAACTCCTCCATATGTTCCTGGACTAATTTTCCTACTTGCTTTAACCCATGAATCTTCTTAAACAAATCAAGCTCATAGTCAATAGGAATGAACTGATTCTTTAGTTTGTCTACCATGTGATCCCACCTTGTGATCTCCTTTCCTCTTCTATTTCTTTCCAACTAAACCTCTTGCCACTAGATTTTGGCATGGCCTTTTAGTTTAGATTTTGCAAACTTAACCCTGTCTAGATCCCTAATATCCTCATACTCAAAGTACTCTTCTGGTTCATTGATCTAGTTGATCAACTCATCTGATTTTAGATTTCCTAAAAATATACCCACATCAATTGTAGGTCTTTTCCCAAACCTAGTAATGGCCCTAAATAGCCTCTCCTCTACTTGATCCAAAACTTTCCCTTCAACTTCCCCTTTTGGTCCAATTTCTTCTTCGTCATTGTTGTCATCACTTTCGTCACTTGCAACAACATTGGTTCCTCTATGAAGCTCCTCTTGCAATGCTTGAACTTGCCTTTGGAGGGCTCTAACCTCATTATGATTAATAGCTCTAGAACTTGCACCATGCTATCTTCATGGAGGCATCTTCTTAACTCAAACCCACAACCACACAGTCCTAGTGCAAACTACCTCACAGTCGGTGCTCTGTCTACACACTCAAGAAAACTTGCTCTGATACCACTTGATGGGGACACAACCCAAGCAAAAAATGGACACAATAGGAAAGGGAAAACTTTATTAACTATGAAATATGCTAGTACACTTAGTATAGAGAAAAAAAACTCCAAAACATGCTCTAAGGGCTTACAATAGCATAAATCTAGAGATAACTCCCAGTACCTTCTCTCAAACTCCACTCTAAACTGCCTTTACAATGCAAAAAAATGTCCTTAAATAAACCACCAAAGGGTTAAGGATTAGGAATAAATTCTAGAAAGTGTTAGTTAGAATCTACCACCAAAATGGAAGGCTCCATAAGTCAATTTAGAAGTCGGTACAAAATTAGAAGAATCCAAAAATAGTAGCCGAACTTTCGAGAGGCATAACTTTTGAACTGTAGCTCTGATCGACAAATCATTTACATTTTTGGAAAGCTCTCAGAGTGCTCTATAGACATATGGATAGGATTTTCTCATCTCCCACTTTTCAGCCTTTTACAAGGTCATTTAATGCCTCAAACCTAACTTTGAAGCATTCTTAAGAGGTCTCTAGAAATCAAAAAATTGTAATAACTTTCAAACTGTGCAGCCTTCTGACCTGATTCATTTTCTAGAATGTTATAAATTACAATTTGAATTATCCCTCTAGTTTAAACATTCTAATTTACCATAATTATGGCTCAATTACATAGTCCTATTTTTCTAGCATTTACACGTATCCCAAGGTGCTTAAATACTCTAACCCAGAACACTGATAGTGGAATTGTGAGAGTTGGAACCTTTATTTGACCCAAATGGGTATCCAAAAATGAAAACACATGAAATAGAAACTATGTCTAAGTACATTTTTTTGGGTGACATAGGATTGCCCTTATACCTTTGGATGCTCCTGCATCATTTCCTCTAGTACCATCATTCCTAGGGTCTTCCATAAAGTCTACATTTTCTCTCCGTGTCTTAAATAGTAACATTTCATCCTCACCTAACTCATCATCACAACATGATGTCACAATCCTATTTCGATGAGTTTCACCATCCCACCTTTTCTCCTACTCCATACTATTCCAGTAATGATGAAGATCTTGTCAACTATGATGGGTATATTGAAAGCCTTAAAGATATTACTCCCAACATCTAACAAAATCCAATCATTCCTCCAAACTGCTCCTTACCATTATTCATGCATACCCACTAGTACTCCTTACCATGCCTTTGACAAGGGAAATCCATTATCATCCTCATCCTTACTGCCTTCCTATATTGTGCCCATATATTCCTCTTATACATCAGTCATATCTCCATCTTTCTCTACCTTCATCTCCTAGTCTCCACCATTGCAGAACAATTCTAGTAGCTACATCCCTAGTCCAAATCCACCATCAAAATCTCTTCCAAACTCCTTTCCAAATCCTCCAACCCATCCTATTTATACAACACATCACCCCAATCCCCTTACTCCTCCCACTCCAACACACTTGTCTCCAAGGAATTTTAAAAGGAAGCCCAAAGCAAGTCCATATCCCACACCCATCACTCCTCTTACCTCGTCATGTGGCTACCATAGCTATCTCATCCACCCCACTTATCAAACCCCTTCCATCCCTTATTTCTCATCCATCAAATCCCTCCAAATCCCATCTACATCTTGTCCTCATAGCATTACCCAAATCCCATGTACTAAACCTCATGAGCCCATCCCCCATCAACCCATTCCCATTGAAGAATCTCCCACCCATCCATATACCTCACTTAAAGAAACCCTCCATACTTCTCCTATCACACCATCCACTCCCATCCATTCTTGTCATGATCTTGTCCAAAATAATGTTGAAATATCCTTTGACACAAAAGAAGATCCCATCATCCTACTTATTCCCCTACATGATCCACTTTTACCATCCCCTCCATCTCTGAATCCTACCATCTTACCTACTCCATCTCAAGATTCCTTTCCATCAACCCATCCCTATCAAGATCCTATCCTTCCATCTCCTCTACTTCATGCTCATACATATCCTATCATCCATGATGATAGATCTATTGAAGAAGAACTAACTATCATATCTGAAGATTCGACCCCTTCAGCTAGTAATGGACTCACATCTTGTGTTTCAAATAATGAACATCATATTTAAAAAATAAATAAAAGTATATCTCTCGATGTTGGTATCCCTCCTACCCCTTCAAGGTCCCAAGTCCTTCCATCTTCAGCCAAAAGTTCCCATCCATCTTATTCTCCATCTATTTTGGGCCCTTATCCTATTACTTCTTTTCAACCATCCATTTTGGGTCCATATATCCCTTATCTAAATCCCACACCCTTTCCATCCATTTTGGGTCTGTATATACCTAATATGAATCCTTTATCTCCTTCATCTATCTTGGGACCTACTCCCTCATTTCCATCTATTTTAGGCCTACCCTTCATTGCCTCCATCCATTTTGGGAAATTATATACCTTTATGTCTTGTATTCCAATCCATCCTTCCATCCCCTCAAATCCACAAGCTAGATCATCAAAGGCACTCATCCTTGAATCCCTTCCAACCTTTAGACCCTATCACTCCATCCATAATCCCTCCATATCCCCCATGCTCTTGTTCCCATACCATGGCTAATTAAAGCATATTGTCCAATGCAAAAATAAAAAAGCACAAATCCAAAAATCCACAACAATCTAAGTCTCGACATGTCCCTTCTAAAATATATGTTCCCGAAGAAAAAATCAAGAGGCCAGAAAGGCCCAAGCTGCAAAAGTAAAAAATAATGTGGATACCCAAGATGCTCATAAATGAAATGCATCTCAAAGAAAACTCTCACTTGACATACATTCATGCTACTCAAACATGCATCCTTCATTCCCCCCAATTCCCTTTTAGTACATATGCTTCTTATCCTAAATTTTCCATCCTCCATTTTCCAACTTTACTTCTAGTCCTAATTTTTGTTTTCCTCCATTTTCTCCTTAACCTCATTCAATACCATCTTTGCTACTACTTTATCACCTCTCAAGGTCTGTTCCAATGATGATCTTTCCAAATTCCTTATCCATTTACCCACCTATCTTATTTGTTCCCATCCCTTATCTCCCACCCACCATACCACCCATTTAATCTAATTTTTCCTCTCCATCCTACCAACATCTGTGAGTAAAATTACATCAAAAAATTAAAAATAAAAAAGTTTAAAAAATCATCCAATGGTGAAAACTTGGCAATTTACATGCCTTGGACAAAGTACCATGATGAAAACTTGGCAAACAAGAGTCATGCATAATCCCTCCATCAAAATGCTCTACACACTTGGGGGCACTTTCCATCACCCACCATACCCATCTCATCCCACCCTTCCCACCACATCTTATCCCTTTCACCCACCCTCCTCCTTCGGATCTAGATCCTAATAAAGCCCACCAATCAATGCATGCTTTTGGTCATCCTTTTGACATCCATTTCCCCTCCTACTTTGTATCCACCTATCCTTTATCCACCCATTCTTTCATCCATATAAGCCCTCCATCATCCTCATCTATGAAACATAATTATCCCCTATCCTCCTTGCTCATCCACCCTTCTTATATTAGCTTCCCTCTACGTCATTTTCCTATTATCCTTCAAACCTCTATCCTATCCCACCTTCTCTTGAATAACATATCATTGGGGGCACTATATTCCTTGGAGACTGTATTATGTCCATCTTGCTCCCCCCCATCCTAGCCCTATTTTCATCTTATCATCTCCAAATTGGTCATACCTTTTTCTCATATCCTTTCACTTCTAACCATCTCTCCATCTTTCCATCGCCTGATACATCCCTTGTCATTGGTATCTAACACTAGGCTATCTCCATATCCCCCCAATGTCATCCATTCATATCCTAATGCTCCTAAAAATCTACCATCCACTACACCCTTCCATTGCACATCCAATCACCATCTTCTTCCCACCCTTGTCGCAAGCTTTGGTCACATCCCCATCATCATCATTGGGATCCATCCTTCCCACCCATTATCTTTAGGTATATCATTCCCTTATGCATATCATCCTACCCACCATCAATCCATTTTCTCTCACTTTCTCCTCATCCTGAGCTTCTTACTCCCACTCTCTTAAGCTTTTCACAAACCATCTTCTCCTCTTGAGCTTTTCATCCCCTTTATCTCCTCATCTCAAGCTTTTCCTCTATCTCCTTCTCCCACACTTCTCCTCTATCTTCTCATCTCAAGCTCTTTATCCACTATTCTCCTCCTCCCAAATCTTTTATCCACCGTCCCTTCATCTTTATCTTTCCTGCCGCTATCCTATCATGATGAGCTTTTGTACCATAATCCCTTGTATATTATTTGGTTTGTCTGCTATATATTCCTTGTGCATTAGTCCTTTTCTTGGTACCATTGTATTTCTCTCATCTCTTTGTGTTAGTTCATGCTTTATCACAAATTACAGTTCTCTTGGTTAGGTGCTTTAGTGAATCCTCATCTGAGATCCCTTGTCATCAAAAATATTACTAATAGATCCTTGTAGAATGCATCCTTCCTCTCATCTGATCTTGGTCTGTCAGTATTCAATCCTATCAATCTCTTTGGCAAAAGGTTAACTATTGTATGGAATTACATTTTCTTTTGATTTGTTTTCTTTTCAAGATTTCAAATTTGGTTTTTAAAGTATCTCTTCCAAGTGATTTGGGTTGTTCCCTCCTCAAGTATGCCATGATCTTTTATATCATGGTGTGCTATGAATGGGGAAATTTGAGAGCAAGGTCTTGATTAGGTCTTTTTTGTCTTCTTTTATGCTTGTGAGTAAGTCAGATATAACCCTTGCATATTACAAATATATGATCACTTGTGGTTACATGGTGTACTTGGGAAATATCATTTTCTTGTAGATTACCCAGTATCATTTCCACTCTAAATCTTTCTAGATTCATGTGTGATGTCGGGGCAATCCTTGTGTGTTTGTTTCATGTCACTCCTATTTAATATCGGTACAAAGGCCTTGATGTTCTTAGTAACATTGGCATACCTCCAATATTCCTATATCAAACTAAGTTCTCAATGACACAGTGATGCTCCCCTTTGGAACACCCCCATGCTCAAGCTTCAATGGATTACTTCACACTTCCATCTTTATCCAAGCATCCCATCCTATCAAAGCATCCCATCTTATCAAAACATCCCATTCTTATCAAAGCATCCCATCCTATCAATGCATCATATCCTATCCAAGCATCCCATCCTATCCAAACATCTCATCCTATCAAAGCATGCCATCTTATCAAAACATCTCATCCTATCCAAGCATCCCATCTTATCAAAACAGCCCATCCTATTCAAGCATCCCATATTATCAAAGCATCCCATCCTATCAGAGCATCTCATCCTATCCAAACATCCCATCCTTTCCAAGTAGCCCATCTAATCAATCCTACAATCATGATCCAACCAATCAATCAAACCCATAGTATCCATATCAGAATCATATCTCTTGAATCAATCATAAATCGTATATCCTACATCACTCATAATCATAGCTCCTGCATCAATCATAATCATAGCTTTTGCATCAATCATAATCTTAGTCATCACCAATTCTACTACTATAATCATAATTCTCCCCAACCCTATCATCTTCTCAATCACTTCCCTAGGTTTAGTTCAAACAAACAATCACCCTCTCCCCTCCCCCTTAACCCATGTTCTTAACCATCACTTATCATTGTGCACAGGGTTTTCCTTTGTATCATTCTCCCCTAGTGAGAGTATGATCTTCCTCACTCCCCCTCTCTTAGCCAATCTCAGTCCTCCTTCTCAACCTAGATTCTTGTACTTTTCAAGAAGCTACCAGGCCTCACCTTCTATCCCTACCACCTTCTTGAGGTGGCATTAAATAGTCCATTCTCACTTTCTACTTGATATTGGGGAAACCATGTTGCTTCAAAAAGTCGTCTTCACATTGTTTATGTTTGAACTTCTTTGAAATAGTCTTGTTTCAACACTATGTCAAAGAGGGGCAACATGTAGACACCTAAATCTGATTACATCAATGAGTAATCATATTTAGTCATCTCCTAAGACATTATTAATTAAATATTTACTATTTAATTAATTAATCATCATCCCCTAGTTAATTTATTTATTTAATTAACTATAGTCCAATTGATAAAATCAAATGATCACCCAAAATGAATGTATCAATTAAATCCCAATTCCTTTATTAAATTAAATAAACTATAAAATCAATTCAATTTGATTCCATACTCTCATTTTATTGAATAAAAAATTTAATAAAATATCTAAAATCCTAAAAATCTTTTGTAAACCCTATCCTCACCCCTAATCCAACCCATTCACCCATACTAACCTCACTTAGCCTCCTAACTAACCCATCCCATCAAAGCTAAATCACTTAATCCCTAACCTCCCTTCTAAGCTAATCCTAAAGCCCCTTATAAACATGTGAACAACCATAAACATGGGTTAACACTTGCTAACCCAAACCAAAGTCAACAAATATCTTCTCCCCTTGCCCTCCAACATTTATGGCTCTTACACCTCTCCCATCCTCTCTCATGACTCTTACATGACTCTTACATACTCAACCACCCTCATCAAGCCTTTGACCAACCCATATATTACCCCCTCACATGCATCCTCCTTGTGACTCTTTTCACATCCCCATTGGTGCTAAACAAGAACAAACCTTGTGCCCCTTTTGAGTACATCCTAACCCTCCCTCACCATCTCATCATCTTAACATCTTGACCATCCATTTCTCCAACCCTTGGCCTATAAACTGAACCTTCTCCTTTCAAAAAATATCCACCTTTCATGCAAAGTTATAATTCTATTTTGAGAGCTCAAAACTACCAAAATACCATTATAATGTTGAAATCACTCCATGAATCCATTTTTGAAATCTTGCTTCATTCATTCCATCCATCCATATAAAGCTTGAGCATATCTTGTGAGCATACACATCTTAAATCAGGGACAAATCTATTTTATCTTGTGTTATACCATTAGGAGCCTACCATTCTTGGTTTGCTTCCTTTTGTGGTGATAACAATCGGTCCTATCTTAAGTGTTAATTGCTTTAATTGTGTTAATTTTTTTTATATTAGTTAGTATTCAATTTGCACTACTAAACTAGGTGATACACAAGACACTAGTCTTTTAACAAGAAATAAAGCTCAACCATTAGTGTTTTTTCTATCATCAATACTTCCTACCCAATCAACATTAGTAAATACTTTTAAGACCAAATTGACTCCAAGTTTATACCATAAGCCATATTTTTTATTACCTTTTAGATATCTAATGATTATCTTGATTTCCATCATGTGATTTTTCTTAGAATTTCCTAAGAATCTTGCCACTATTTCAACTACTAGAGAGATATCAGGGCTTGTATCTACTACATTCTATAATTGTCCAATAATTGATCAGTATGTGGTCTGATCTACTTCTTTGGAAACATCATTTTTAGAGAGATTATGTCTAGTAGACATAGTTGTTCCAACTAGTCTTGTATATTCCATTCCAAAAAAATTTAGTATCTCCTTGATATACATTAATTGAGTGATGTAGATACCAATTTTTTGTTATGTTGTATTTTCAATCCAACATAGAATTTTATCTCACCAAACATAGATATCTCAAATTCTTTACTCATGTTTTCTAAAAATATTTTGCACAAGTCATGATTTCCTATAAATGGAGTATCATCAACAAATATCTCTACCAACACAATCCTTTTATCTAGCTATTCCTTGATATATAGACTACTATTATCATTGGTTCTTTGAAAGCCAATCTATACCATGTTCTAGGAGCTTTCTTGAGACCATCTAATGCTTTGTGTAACTTGTAAACTATGTCTCTTTTGCTAAGATCTACAAATCCTTATAGTTGTTCAATGTAGACTTCTTCATCAAGAATTCCACTCAAGAATGTAGATTTAAAATCCATTTAATACACTTTAAATCTTCTATGTGCTGCATATGCTAGTAAAGTTCTAACTCCTTCTTGTCTTGCTACAGGAGCAAAAGTCTCACCGTAATCAATGCCTCCTTCTTGAGAATAGCCTTTCCAAACCAATCTTGCCTTGTTTCTTGAAACCTTTCCATCTTCATCAAACTTATTTCTAAATACCCACTTTTTCTAGGAACAAGAGTCCATGTTTCATTCTTTACTATTTGTTCTATCTCTTCATTCATTGCTTCAATCCAACTTTCATTTCCAAAGCATCTTTAACATTTCTAGGTTCAAATTTAGCAAGTAAACATGTAGCTTTTAGTTTTCTTCTCATCATTGTTCCATAAGATATGTCTCCAATGATCTAATCAAGTGCATGATTCCTTTTGACATATCTTGCTAATATAGGCACTTTAGGATTCGAATGAGTTCCACCATTTTCATTATGAACTTTAGTTTCAAGATTAGGTCCTTTTGTCTATGACTTGGACTCATCAGGGTTGGTTTGAACTAGCTTAGTAGCCTTTGATTATGACTTGGGTCCTTTAAACTATAACTCAAGTTACACTATCTATAATTCGGTAACTATTGGAGATTTTGGGGAGACAAGAGATGAAGTTTCCTTTCTTTCATATAGATTTGGCAGAGTATCAGGTTCATTGTTGTAAGAATTTTCCTTAGGGAAAATTTTACCTAGGAACTAAGAACTCAAATGCAAGCACAATTGTAAACTAGAGAGGGTATGATTAGAATATTGATATGTATTCAATTCAATATACATAAAATTACACTAGGAGTGGCTATATATAAAGGCCTCTAAGATGCATCTAGAATTCCTAAGAATTTGCTACATAATAAGTCACACAACTAGGCACATGTACACTAGATATGAGTTATCCTCCATTAAGCATAGAAGTGTGATGATGAGAGGATAAGCCTACAATGGTGTTGTAGATAACATGTGCTTAATTAGAGTTGCATACTTCTATGTTGTCAACATGACAACTCATAAAGGTGCACAAACTCCTAAGTGTCTCATAAAATAAATAATAAAATAATGCAATATAAAATAATAATGAATTAACCTAAGTAAACTTAAGTAAGTGTAAATAGTAAATACTTATTTACACCAACACCCCCCTTAACTACAACTTAGGGAAATGCCCTTAAGCTTACAAAAGCTAGGATGAAATGTAGAATAGGTCATGACTACTAGGCCATGTTAGGCACCCATGTACATAATGAAATGTAATCTCTCATAAATTTGAGAATGAGGGGAAATCTCATGGGAGAAACCCTCCCAAAAAAAGAGATATGAAAAGACTAGATGCATGGATGGATGGAGTAATCAAGATCCTTCATTATGACATACATCAATTATATACAATACTGAAGAATGAGAAGAACAAGACCTCATAAGAGGAAAATGTCCCCCCACCTCCATAAGAAAGAAGAGGAAGAGAGACAAGGTAGTCCCCTCCCCACCCCCCAAATGGAGAATTTTGACTAGTGATTATTGCTCCAAAGAATAAACAGGTCCATGAGTGTAGAATGATGTTCCTCCCCTTTGGAAAAAAAAAATGGCAAAGGTACAAACTCAAAAAGCTATGGTGGCCTTGAAACCTACTCAAGTGTCCCTATATCAATGTTAATGGTCACCCCTTCCAACATTGCTGAAAGGAATGAATGTAGATTTGGCAAGGTTGTATGATGAAACTATTCTAATGTGCCATCTATCTACTCAATTAATAAAGAGACATCTAACAACTACTATACATAAGGATCCACAAGCACATTAACCTGGAAAGATCAATCATGTAGAGAATGGACATGAGGGTCAAAGTGAACCCTTGCAACAATTGTAGAAGGATCATCTTCATCAAAGAGAAGATGTAAGTCATCAAGGTTGTCTCCCAAATTTGTGGTGTGTGACTCCACAAAAAAACCTACAATGTCTTCCATGTAGTCATCAGCTGAAGCTGGAGCTGGAAGACAATATGTACCATGTTGTGTTGGACCTATCATTGTGGCAATATATGCATGTGGACTATACTGGTATTGTGATCTTTCACTGCAACTATCGATAGAACCCCACTGAATCTATTGAAGTACTATCGGTGGTTTCACTATCAGTTTCCATAGTGTATGAAGTGTAGATAGGATTAGAGGATAAGCTAGGTGAACTTTCCTCAAAATGAACATCCTTCTCCACAAAAATCTCATGAGTCTCTAGATCCATAAGTCTTTATGCCTTAGCACTATCTTCATACCCAATGAAAGTACAAGGCCTAGGTGCTAGTGCCTTGCATCTCCTGGAAGAAGGTTTACCCATGTTGGGCAACCGAAGACTCTGAAGTGACTTACAACTAGTTTTCTACCACACCATGCCTCAAAAGGAGTTTTTCCATCTGAGGCATTATGAGTAGACATATTAAGTACATGAGTAGCATTGTCAATGGCTTCAACTTCAAATTTTGGATCAAGAGACTTGGCTTTTATCATGACACTTGTCATGGTCTTAAGAGTTATAATCCTCATTATTGCAGCATCTATCTTGTACAAACTGCATGGTGGTGGATTCTAAAGAACAATTCCCTCAATTTCGCAAAAATATTTAAGTCTTCTATCCACATATCTACTTTAATTATCCACCCATAGAACCTTGATGGCTTTCCTTGATTTCTATTCAAAATGACTATCAAAGGCTTGAAGCTTATGAACCACTTCACTCTTATGATGAAGGAAGTAGATCCATGTGAATCATAAAAAGTCATCAAAAAAAGTAAGGATGTAGCGACCCTAGCTAACTGATGTCACTGCAAAAGGACCTGCTAAAACCATGTGAACCAACTGAAGAACAACTGGAGCTCTTGAAAACTTCCCTTTATCATACTTCTCTTCAAGATGCATATCCACTGAACATGATAAACACTCACCCTTAGAAAATTTGATGTTAGGTAAACCTTTGACCATGTGTTTTGAGAAAATTTGTTGAATGAAGTAGAAGGCAAGATGACCAAACTACTCATGCCATAGTTTGATTTGTGAATGTTAGTGAGTCAAAAAGGCTTGAGAAGGAGACTTAGGCAAAAAGTAGGAGAAGGTATAAAGCCTCTTGTCATGATTGACTTCCCCACTACAACCAATGAATCATCTCTAAGACTTCACACCATCATTGAATCTGGAAGGAACTCAACTTTGTGACCATCTCCAAGGTGAGTGATTTAGTAAACTAAGAGGAGATTGGAGCTAAGTATTGGAATGTAGAAAACATTTTTGAATTCCCCATTTTCCATTTCCACATGCCCTTTCCCTTCAACTTATATTTTAGTATCATCTCCCATGAAGGTGTGTGGTACCTATGACTACTTTAATGAAGAAAAGTCTCCCTTTAAAGAACCCATATGATAGGAGGCACCTGAGTCAAGTATCCATTCTGAAGAAGAACTTGTATTTTCCATAAGTTCTTGCCTTTTTCCCTTTGAAGAGGTTGGAGTTGAATCCTTGGAAGTACTTTGCACTTGAAATTTTTCTTCTTGAGTAGGTCTTCCAACTCATCAATTCTCTTATTCTTTCAATCATGCTCATCATGATTTGGCTTTTCCCAATATGCACAAAAAAATTTGTCCTTTTTTCCATTACTTCCCTTCTTGTTGGAAGAAGAATTGCCTTGCTCTGAGGAGGATTATTGTGTCTCAAATTGTGATTTATGCTTCCACTACTTCTTTCTGTTGTTGTTAGAACTTCTTCCTCCTTGACTTGATTACTTCTCATCACTAGCCACTAATCCTTTGGTCTTTGATGTCATGAGAAGTCTCAAATCTATCAAGTGAGATTGTTCAAAAATCGACATCTCTACAAATGCATCAAATGTAAGCTTCTAGTAAGCCCTTCCCATGGTAAACCTATGAGTATTATAACTCAAAACAAAGGAAGCATACTTTAAAGGTAGCCTCTTCATGATGTGATGAATCAACTTGTCATCCTTCATGGGATTTCCAGAATATTTAAGTAGTACCTTGTACTCATTAGCTTTGTTGATGTAATCTTGAATTGTGTTAAAGTTCTTTGGATCCAAGAGTAGTAGATCATCCTCAATCTAAAAAATCCCACATTGGTACACAAAATGTAGGTCCTTACACAACAAGAAAAAAAACTATGGGTTTTTGGGGTTTGACCGTTGGTCATTTGCACTCATTGGTTCGTGTCACTGGTAGTTTAAAATGCCAAATATTGGATATTGTTGAATATTCCCTTCAATGTAATATGTTTAGAAGGCCGATAGCGTAGTGTCATCAATTGAGGAATATTTTGAATGAATATTCTCTACGCAAGCTATAGGGTTGAGATTTGACTATCCAGTACCTATACCAAAAAAAATTCTTTGCAAGGGAAATGAATGGAAAAAGTTTCCAAAAAAGCTATCCAAAAATCATAGAGAAAAAATAAATACTAGATCTAAAAATTAGATTGCAGATCTAAAAGATCATACCCAAACTTGCAAATCAAGGACTCCGAGTGTTGATTTGTAAAAAAATATGCCTCAGGATCAACTTTG